>CAUYLG010012025.1:0-88821 GCA_963573385.1 Cacajao melanocephalus
TTATTTTTTTTTAATTCCTTTTTTTAAATTCATAACAAATAACCCCCCCTACTTTTTTTTTTTTTTTTTTTTTTTTTTGCTTTCCATTTGCTTGGTAAGTTTTCCTCCATCCTTTTAATTTGAGCCTCTGTGTCTCTTTGGACGTAAGATGGGTCTCCTGAATACAGTGCACCAATGGGTCTTGACTCCTTATCCAGTTTGTCTGTATCCTTTAATTGGGGCATTTAGCCCATTCACATTTAAGTTTAGCATTGTTATTTGTGAATTTCATCCAGTCATCATGATGCTCACTGGTTATTTTGCACACAAGTTAATGCAGTTTCTTCATAGTGCCATTATACTTTATATTTTGGTGTGCTTTTGCAGTAGCTGGTACTGGTTTTTCCTTTTTATATTTAGTGTTTCTTTCAGGAGTTCTTGCAGAGCAGGCCTGGTGGTAATGAAATCCCTCAGTATTTTCTTGTCTGGAAAGAATTTTATTTCTCCTTCACTTATGAAGCTTAGTTTGGCTGGATATGGAATTCTGGGTTGAAAATTCTTTTCTTTAAGAATATTGAATATTAGTCCTCAATGTCTTCTGGCTTGTAGAATTTCTGCTGAGAGGTCTGCTGCTAGTCTGATGGGCTTCCTTTTGTAGATGTCCTGGCCTTTCTCTCTAGCTGCCTTTAACAATTGTCCTTCATTTTGACCTTGGAGAATCTGATGATTATGTGTCTTGGGGTTGATCTTATTGTGGAATATTTTAATTGTGTTCTTTGTATTTCCTGTATTTGCATGTTGGCCTGTCTTGCTAGGTTGGGGAAGTTCTCCTGGATAATACCCTGAAGTGTGTTTTCCAGCTTGTTTCCATTCTCTCTGTCTCCTTCTGGTACTCCAATCAATGGTAGGTTCAGTCTTTTTATGAAGTCCCATATTTCTTGGAGGCTTTGTTCATTCCTTTTCATTCTTTTTTCTCTATTCTTGTCTGCCTGTCTTATTTCAGTAAGGTGGTCTTCAAACTCTGATATCCTTTCTTCTGCTTGGCCGATTGGGCTGTTGATACTTGTATATGCTTCATTACATTCTCATGCTGTGTTTTTCAGCTCTATCAGATTATTTATATTCCTCTCTAAACTGGTTATTCTAGTTAGCAATTCCTCTAACTTTTTGTCAAGGTTCTTAGCATCTTTGCATTGGATTAGAACATGCTCCTTTAGTTCATCATGGTTTTTTATTACCCATCTTCTGAAGCCTACTTCTGTCTATTCATCCATCTCATCCTCTGTCCAATTCTGCACCCTTGTTGGAGAGACATTTGAAGGAGAATAGGCACTCAGGCTTTTGGGTTTTCAGCAATTTTTTTTGTTGTTGCTTCTTTCTCATCTTTGTGTTTGTCTAGTTTCGGTCTTTGAGGCTGCTGATCTTTGGATAGGGTTTTTGGGGCCTATTTGTGGTTGTTGTTGTTGATGCTGTTGTTGTCACTTTCTGCTTGTTTGTTTTTCTTTCAATAGTCAGGTCCCTCTTCTGTAGGGCTGCTGCCATTTGCTGGGAGTTCACTTCAGGCCTTATTCATCTAATTTGCTCCCATGCCTGCAGAAGTCACTCAGGAGGCTGGAGAGCAGCAAAGATGGGTGCCTGCTCTTTCTTCTGGGACCTCTGACCTCAATGGGCATCAATCTGATGCCAGTAGGATCACTCATATAGGGTGTCTGACAACCCCTGTTGGAGGGCCTCACCCAATTGGGTGGCACAGGGAGCAGGACCCATTTAACCAAGCACTTTGTCCCTTGGTGGAGAGGGTGTGTTTTG
Organism: Cacajao melanocephalus; assembly: GCA_963573385.1. Classification (NCBI taxonomy): domain Eukaryota; kingdom Metazoa; phylum Chordata; class Mammalia; order Primates; family Pitheciidae; genus Cacajao; species Cacajao melanocephalus. The sequence continues at coordinate 1,789 of CAUYLG010012025.1, forward strand.
CTGTGGGAAAACCCACTGGTCTGCCTGGATTCCTCAGAACTACCAGGAGAGGCTAAGTCTGCTGGTCCACAGAGACTGTGGCCACCCCTCCCGCTACAGGCTCAGGCCCAGGGAGATCTGAATTCTGTCCCGAAGCCTCTGGCTGGAATTATTGGAGATCCTGCAGGGAAGCCCCACCCACTGAGGAAGGATGGGTCAGGGTTAGGCCTGAAGAGGCATTCTGGCTGCAGACTACCACAGCTGTGTGTTGGGCTGTGGGGACAAATCTTGGGACAAAGCCATCCAGCCTCTCTGGCTCCAGCAGGGGAAAAGCACAGCCTGGAGCTATAGAAATGGGTGCTGCCCTTCCCCCACCTAGGGAGCATAGTGTGTTAGGCAGTCTGGAGTCCCAGTGCTGGTTGCTGCCCCTCCCGCAAGGAGCTCAATGGGCTTAGGCAGCAGGCAGCTGCAGGTGGTGCTGGTTACCCCTCCCCCAGGAGTTCAGTAGCCTTAAGCAGTTTCCAGCTGAGAGGCTGTAAGAATTTATGCTGTTCCACTGTTGGGATGCTAGACCCCAGTGGTGTAGGTTTTCAAGGGGGATCTTCTGATCTGTGGGCTGCACAGTTCTGTGGAAAAGGCACAGTTTTCCTATCTGACATGTGCTCACTCACCACTTTCCTTAGCTGGGGGGAGGGGGTTGCCCTTCTCTAAGTGGCTCTCAGGCACCACACTGCTCTTCCTTCTCTCTGTGGGTCACACCAGCTTTCTAGTCAAATTTAGTGAGAGAACCTAGATACCTTGGTTGCAGGTGAAGGATTCACAAACTTATTATGTTTTTTTCCTGTGAGAGCCTCCCAACCGTGCTGCTTCTAGTTGGCCATCTTGGCTGTGCTTCCTGTAATTAGAATTTCTATCAGTTGTATCTAAAATATCTCTCAGTCTCCTCTCATCTCTTTCCTGCTAGAATCTTGACAGGCACAAGGGTAAACTATGACTTGGCGAAAGCCTTTTCACAGGTGTGATGGAGGTGGAAGCCACATTATAGACAGACCGAGGGGTAAATGGGAGAAAGGAAAAGAAAATAGCAGGTAGACTCTTCTTTCAAAAAAGTTAGCTAGTAAAGGTTGAAGAGAGAAGGGGTAGCATCCACAAAGAAACATCCAGAGATGAAGATTTGATATTTCATTATTTGTGAATATAAGTCAGTAGAGAAAGAGACATTGAGGATAGTAGAAAAGGAGGCTACCAATGGAAGCATGGTCCCCTAGGAAGGTAAGAGAAAATAGTTTCCCCTAACAGACGGTCTAGTGTTAGACAGAAGAGACCCTTTTCCACAGTCACAGGAGGAAAGTGCATTTAGGTATGCAGGGAAATCTGAATATGAGAATGAGATTATTCTGCTCTGATAGGTTCTCTTTTCCTTGTGAAGCTAAAAGCAATGCCACCTGACAAAAATGAAAATGGGTGATGGGTTTGGAGACTTAAGAATGAAAGAGAAACTTCTAAATATTTTTTGGGAAAAGAAGGATTCTCAGAACTCTGAGAACCTAGTTAAGTTTGAAAATCATGCACGTAAACTGACACCAATCTGCAAGTTTATATGAAATTTCCCCAGAGGAACAGGAAAAGTATAGGTATTATTTCAGAAAAGGTGAAAAATTAGATTGAGCCAAGGTTGGGTTTTTCCAAGTATTCAGACTAAAGGACAATAGGGAAAAAGAGTCAAGGAATTAGAGTGTGAATATTTGAAATGATGCGATGTCAAATTTACTCTGCACAAGGAAAGTAGTGGTAGGGAGAGAAGTCTAAATTCAAGGGACTAAAATGGCCCTAAAAGGCTGAGGACAGATGTGGTGGGGATAACAGGGTGGAAACTGGTGACCAGGGAGTTGAATGTCTAATTTAATATTTCACTATAGTTCTGAATACTTGCAAAACCCAGGATGAACCCTGATGGTGGGCGGCTGATGTGGAGAAAATAGAAAGTCATCGGACTTGAAGCTTGATGAGTGACCCCATATGGAGGTTGACATTACTCAAGTGATGTCTTCTTTGCATACCCTGAGTCCAGTTCGTTTTCAGTGCATTTTATTTGTAATTAATGTCTCATAAGCCAGTTAACAAATTACAATGTACCACAATATACATAGTAATTTAAATATGAGAGGGTATTCTTTAGTCTACAATTCAGTTCCAGTTTTTTTCCTTTTTAAGTCATCTGAATCCTTTATTTAAACATATTAACTTGAAAAATATATTTTCAAAAACAGAAAACAGGTGGGCTTTTAAAACTAGCCAGGCTGCCCAGACAAGTTCCTCATTTGGTTTTCTAATTATAAAGCACAGAAGGAAAGTTTGGATTGAAGCTTTAATTTACCAGAGCTATACAGGATTCATTTTCTACATGCAATCTAGTATTTGGCAGTTGTTAAATATTTGCTTTAACCATGAATTTATTTTGAATACAACACAATTATACCTACTATCTCTGCATGGCTCTTTTAAGAATTGGCATACATTCGTAATATTTAACTAGAACAATGAATGATTTAAAAATAGAAAATGCACAATTACTGTACTCTCTTGGAAACATATAAGCTTTGACAGAAAGTGGAATAAAAGTTGTTGTGTAAAGAGCTTCAACACAAGTTTTAAAAAACCTTTTATTTTTATTAGCTTCAAATATATTTAGCTATTCAGTGGGATCACTCAAACACACACTCAAACTTCAATAATGTGTGTCAGGCCTGTGATAATGGGCCATTAACTTTTTTTCCCCTTGCAATTATAACAGTTGATTATACAAATAATGATAACATTGATTCACACATCTTTTCAGTTTATACATATACACTATATTTATATATAGATGCACACACATATATGCATTGTGTGTATATGTGTGTATTTACATGTATGTATGTATCTATCTACTTAAATCAATCTATCTATTTATATACTTATCCTGCTCTTGGTATAAGAAAGTGACATTATCAGCCTTTGTTCAAAAGTTGTGTGGGTTATATTAAATTGGAAACACTCTCTGGCTCAGTTTCTTTTGGGACTAATGAGTAACTTGGGTGATGGAAACAAGAATACAGTATATGGTGAGTTTCTAGCTGAAAATAAAGATACAGTGTGTTTTGGTGCCAAAGAAATAAGCATGTTCAGTCAAATGAATATGGACTTGGTCTTATTAACTTCATGTTATAAATCAGCTTAGACAACCACTGCCATTCATGAAACATCTATTGAAGGTCCACTATGTGTCAAGTGCAGAAGGTGTGATGGTTAATACTGCTAACCGGATTGGATTGAAGGATGTCAAGTATTGATTCTGGGTGTGTCTGTGAGGGTGTTCCCAAAGGAGATTAACATTTAAGTCAGTGGACTAAGAAAGGCAGACCCACCGTAATTCTGAGTGGGCACCATCTAATCAGCTGTTAGCACAGCCAAATAAAGGCAGGCAGAAGAATGTGAAAAGACTAGACTGGTTTAGTCTTCTGACCTACATCTTTCTCCCATGCTGGATGCTTCCTGCTCTTGAACATCAGATGCTCAGTTTCTTCAGCTTTGGGACTTGGACTGAGTTCCTTGCTCCTCAGCTTGCAGATGGCCTGTTGTGGGACCTCGCCTTATGAGTGCTCAAGTCGATATTTCTTAATAAACTCCCCTTTATCTATTAGTTCTGTCACTCTAGAGAACCCTGACTAATACTGAAGATAGAGTGAGTAAGATACACTTTTTGCCCAACATGAATTGGGTTTGTAACTAACTGATCTAGTTACATTTAATGTTCTGTATATTACATGTGGAAATAACGTGTATTCACATTTAAAATATTTTTATAAATCAATTTATGCTGCTCTCAAGAATTTCCAAAAGTCTCAATAGTTTTTAGTTATAATTTACACTGATTCTCATACATCACTCCTATTAAGCTTATGAAAATGAAAATCTTTGCATGTTTGCCCTTTTTAGGACCTAGAGCATATTTTACTATTCATTTGATTGTACTTTCTTCAAAGTTTTACAGATTGTTATTGCATTTCATAGCATTTATTTTGATCCTAGGGAAAAAGACTATTTGTAATTAGCAATAAATAATACAACATAAATGTAAAAACTCTGTTTTCTATGTATGTAAACTGTCTTTTAGAAGAATTATCAGAAAAAAGCTGATATCTAACTATGCAGTTTTTGTCTCAATTCATGTTTTTCCCTTAACCATTACAGATTATAGATGCTATAGATGTGACTACTTAGTGTTAAGCATCTACAACAATTCAAACATGATTATTTGCTTTCCTATATTTTATAATCTGCAGATTATAATCTGAAGATACTTGTCAATAATCTTCTATAATGATAGATTATCTGACTTTATGTAGGTACCCCTAGAAGAAACGGAATATTCATTTATGAATAAATTTGATTAAAACTCTAATTTAAATTACAGCTTTAGAAATATTTGAAAAAGAATTATTCATGCTAGTTTTAATAATCTTATTTTAATGCTAATATGTTATTAAAATACTTGTCTGATTTATAAAAACTAATCATATTGATTTTTATTTTATTTATTTGTTGACAAATTATAATTATATGTAATGATGGGATACAGTGGTGTTATAATCTGTGCATACAGTGTGAAATGATTGAATCAAGCTAACTAACAAATTAATCACTTTAAACATGTATCATTTATTCCTCTTATCTTAAGGCTACTTTGTACTCTTTGGCCAACATTTCCTCATTTCCCCAGCCCCTAGCCTCTGGTAACCACTATTCTACTCTCTAGTTTTATGAGTTCAATTGTTCTAGATTTCACATATAAGTGAGATCATATGATAGTGGTCTCTCTGTGCCTGCCTTATTTCAAATAGGATACTGTCCTCTCAGTACAATGTTGCAAATGACCGAATTTTCTTCTTTGTAAAGACTAAATAGTGTTTCATTATGTATATATACACATCATATTTTCTTTATCCATTCTTCCACAGATAGTTAGATGATTCCATATTTTGGCAAATTTGGCAATGCTTTAATGAACATAAGCAGGCAGTTCCCTCTTTGACAGACATACTGATTTCAAGTCTTTAGGATATATATCCAGAAATGAGACTACTGAATCATATGGTAATTCTATTTTTAGATTTTTGAGGAAATTTCATATAGTTTACCATAATGGCTGTACTAATTTACATTCCCACCAGCAGTGTGCAAGGGTTCTCTTTCCTCTGCTTCCTCACCAGCATCTGTTATTTTTTTTTTCTTTTTAGTAATAGCCATTTTAACTAGTAAGATGATATTTCATTGTGGTTTTAATTGAAATTTATTTAATAATTAATGATAAGCATTTTTCATATATCTATTGGTCATTTGTATATCTTTTAAGAAATGTCTATTCATATTTTAAAATCAGATTATTTGCAGGTTTTTATTTTTTAGTTTAGTTTTACTATTGAGTTTTAGGAGTGTTTTATATATTTTGGCTATTAACTCCTTATCAGATAAATGGTTTGCAAATATGTTTTGCCTGTTCTGTATGTAGGTTGTCTTTTTAGTCTGTTGTTTCCTCTACTGTGCAGCTTTTTAGTTTGATGTAGTCTCATGTTATGTTTGCTTTTATTTTCTGTGCTTTTAGCATTATATCTAAGAAATCACTCTTAAGCCCAATGCCATAAAGATTTCACCCTATGGTTTCTTTTAGGAGTTTTGTAGTTTCAGGTCTTATGTTTAATTTTTAATCCATTTTAAGTTGATTTTTGTGTGTAGTATAAGATATGGGCCTAATTTCATATCCCAGCACTATTTGTTGAAGAAACTATTCTTTCTCCATTGTGTATTCTTGGCACCCTTGTTAAGGATTAGTTGACCATATATTGTGGGCTTATTTCTGGGCTCACTATTTTGTACTGTTGGTCTACATGCCTATCTTTATGATAATACCATACTGTTTTAAGTCCTGTAGCTTTGTCATATATTTTGAAATCAGGAAGTGTTATACCTCAAGCCTTGTTCTTCTTTCTCAAGATTGTTTTGGCTATTCAGGGTTCTTTGTGGTTCCATATTAATTTTAGGATTTTTTTCCTATTTTTGTAAAAAATGCCATTGCGATTTCTATAGAGATTTCATTGACTCTGCAGATAATGTCAGGTAGTAGGATGAGACTCAAATGGTCCCTGACTTACAATGGTTTGGTTTATTATTTTTTTGACTTTATGATGGTGAAAAAGTGGTACACATTCAGTAGAAACTGTACTTTGAGTAGCCATAAAGCCATTCTGTTTTCACTTTCTGTACAATAAATTACATGAAATAGTCAAACTTCATTATAAAATAGGCTTTGTGTAAGACGATTTTGCACAACTGAAGGCTAATGTATATGTTTTGAGCACATTTAACCTAGGCTAGGCTAAACTATGATGTTCAGTAAGTTAAGTGTTTTAAATGCATTCTTGACTTAACAATATTTTTAACTTACAATGAGTCTGTTGGGATGTAATACCACTGTAAGTCAAGGTACATCTTTACTTGGTATGATTTCAATATTCTTAAATTTGTTTAGACTTGTTTTATAACCTAATATGTACTCTTTTCTGGAGAATGTTCCATGTGTGCTTGAGAGGAATGTATATTCTGTTTCTGTTTGGTGGATTATTCTGTATATAACTGTTTGGTTCACTTGGTCTATTCTATCTGGATGTTCTTTGCATTATTGAAAGTGAGGTATTGATGTAGCCTACTATTAAATATTATTACATTGCTATGTATTTCTCCCTTCAGTTCCATCAATGTTTCCTTTAAATATTTAGGTGCTCTGTTTGGGGGTGCATAGATGCATATATAATTGTTATATTTTTCTGGTGAACTGATACTTTTATTATTAAATAATATCAATTCTTTGTTTCTTGTGGCAGTTTTTGACTTAAAGTCTATTTTGTCTGATATAGGTATAGCCAACACTGCTCTCTATTGGTTATAATTTGCATGAAATATCTTTTTTCATTTCTTCACTTTCAGCCTATGCATGTTATCATAAATCTAAAGTGAGCCTCTTGTAGACAGCATATAATTAAATAAATTTTGTTTTTTTAATGCATATAGCCAGTCTGTATCTTTTGATTGGGGAGTTTAATTTATTTATATTTAAAGGAACTATTGATAGGGAAGGATTTATTGCTATTTTGTTAATTTTTGTCTTATAGCTCCTTTGTTTCTCTTTTTTCTCTTGTTATCTTAGGTTGGTGCTGTGATTTAAACTAGTTTAAAATTCTATGAATTCTTCATCTTCATTTTGAGAAGGCAGTATATACTTCAGGTTACATAAGTTGAATGTACACATATACATACACATTTATACTACCTTCATATATTACATACAATGCACATATATATGTATATATAAACATACTTGAAGTTTATATGTATAGGTATATGTCTACAGCTGAAGACAATTCTGTGCATGTGTGTGTTAAGGAGATATTTGTATTAACTTTATTAAAACAAATTTATTATGGAGTTAAGATTTAATATTTTATATTTAAAATGTCACAACATTTTGCCTAATTTTATTTAACTTTGACTTTAAGTTCAGGGGTACATGTGTAGATATGTTATATAGAAAAACTTGTGTTATGGGGGTTCGTTGTACAGTTTATTTTATCTCTCAGGTATTAAGCCTAGCAACCATTAGCTATTTTTCTTGAGCCTCTTCCTCCTCCCACTCTCCGCCTTCTGATATGTCCCAGTGTGTGTTGTTCCCCTCTATGTGTCTATGTGTTCTCATCATTTAGCTCCCATTTACAAGTGAGAACATGTGTCATGTGGATTTCTGTTCAGGCATTAGCTTGCTAAGCATAATAGCCTTCAGCTCCATCCCTGTCCCTGCAAAGGACATGATCTCATTCTTTTTTATGGCTGCATAGTATTCCATGGTATATATGTATCACATTTTCTTTATTCAGTCTATCATTAATGAGCATTTAGGTTGATTCCGTATCTTTGCTATTGTAAATAGTGCTGCAACAAATACATGCATGTATGTGTCTTCATAATGGAACAATTTATATTCCTTTGGGTATATCATCAGTAATGGGATTGCTGAATTGAGTGTTATTTCTGTTTTTAGGTCTTTGAGGAATCACCACACTGCCTTCCACAATGTTTGAACTAATTTATACTCCCACTGACAATGTATAAACAACCTTGCCAGCATCTGTTATTAGTATTTTTTTGACTTTTTATAATAGCCACTCTGAGTGGTATAAGATGGTATCTCACTGTGATTTTGATCTGCATTATTCTAATGATTAGTGACGTTGAGCTTTTTCAATGTGCTTGTTGGCTGCATTTATGTCTTCTTTTGAAAAGTGTCTGTTCATGTCTTTTGCCCACTTTTTAATGGGGTTGTTTTTGTCTTGTAAATTTGTTTAAGTTCCTTATATATGCTGGATATTAGACCTTTGTCAGATGCATAGTTTACAAAATTTTTCTCCCATCCTGTATAGTGAATTTTGGATAACTTTCTGCAATTATTTATAACGTGATAAAATGCTATTTGCCAATATCATTATGCCTCAGTATACATATGTTACACATATTATTTCATAGATATCAAAATATATTTTGGAATTTTAAAAAAGAATATGGTTGATTAAAATAAAATTATTTGATTTCTGTAAGTACGTTGAAACTCTAAGACAATTGACAATACCACATAATCTGTCATAAGATGCTCCATTAAAAAAAGAAAAAACAAAATTTAATTTAGGAGAAAGTGTGAAATGGTTGCTTGTTAGGCTATTAATTTGGTATTTTTAAAAGCAGTTCTTGCCTTCCACTTTTTAATGGTTGTAGCTATTGCTGTGTTTGATTAGTGGACACATACATAGTACTAAGAATTAGTGGCATATCTCTAGGGGAACAGAGTAGAGGTTATATTTTCTTAGTTTTCACATATTTCAGTCAATCAACAAATAGTTATTATTCATTCAACAAATATGCCAACTATATGCCAAGTACTGCTCTAGCCAACTATGAAAATATAAAAAACGTTCTTACTCTTATTGAATTGATTTTATATTCATAGGAGAAAAGCAATATAAAAGTAAGAATGTGAACAAACTATGGGAAAACAAAAATCAGTGATGTAGCCATTATATTGCATGAAAGCATAAATTCTGTTTCTCTATTTATGATGCAGGTGATCTGTGTTCCAAGTGGCCACATCATTTTCTCTCTCAATTGCTGGAAATCTAGAATCTCAAGTCCTCTTGGGATCTTTTTCTCTGTAGACAGCCCTCTTTGGTAGCATTTAAAAGGAAACTAGCCTAGCATTCTCTCCTGTGACCTCTGGTTAAGAGGGAGTACTTGTGTATTCTTTCTTGTAATACATTCTGAGTGCATATCATTCCCAATTCAGCCTCATCTTCCTGCTACTATGCCAGAGTATCTTGTCTCGTGCCTTTAGGCATTCCTAGTTATCACTCTCTGTCCCATGATTCCAGAGGACATAGGTCAAGACAACTGAGTGGTCTTTCCAAAGTCTCTCCACAGGCAGAAAAGAGGGTGATGCATTCCCCTCCATTCTTTCTTCCTTAATGTATGCATCTGGAAGGAAGAGCTGGTAGTACACCATTAATTTCCTCTGAAAAAATAATATCTAATTTCCAATATCTCTCCTGACCCCTGTAATTCCTTTTATAGACTATAGGTTGATGGTTAGCCAAGAGTTACAAAACCAGGTTGTCTACCTCCTTTAAAAGTCCTACACAGGTGGTCTAGCACTGTAGAATGTTGGAATATTTTCACCTCCTGTTTTGTGAACTCAGCTAAAACTTTGGTAATGATTGCCGATTTAAGGTCTTGTAAGATCAGTATGATTCAGAAAATTAAAATAAATTGATGTGGTAGAGTCACTGGAAAATTCCTTCAGATTGGATTGTCCAGGAAGGATTCTATTGACCAAAGAGAATGTGCCATGAGAAGATCAGGTAATAGAGTACTCTGAAGAGAGGAAAGAGCTAGTGAGGAGGGCCTAAGGCGGACAAAATGACTTGAGACCACAGAATGAGCATAAAACAGTGTGGGAAGAGTGAGTAAATGAAGGAAAGTGATGAGGTTAGATTATAAACCAGAGGCCAGTTTTGTTGGTCTTTGAAAGTGAGAGAAAGATTTTTAAGCCGATGAACTAAAAGTGGAAGGCAAAGTAAAGGAAGAACAAAAACTAACTACTCAATAACCGAGTCCATGCTAGTCATTACAAAAACAAAGTAGAAAAGGGTTCATGCCTGTTCATGGGGAGGAATTATGTAGCTTGACATCAGGCCAAGAAGAAAAGACTGAAGCTTACACCACTAAGCTTGCACAATGTATGACTCCTAGATTATTAAGTTCAAATATTCACTTCTGGAAAATTAAACATCTTATTTAGCATTTAAAATGTTTAAATTCATGCTATTTCCTATGCTCCTTCCTTTGCCATCATACCAGCTGTTCTGATTTAAAAACCTGCCTTATTATGTGCTTGGTGTTCAGGCCTCATTGAAAAGCTAACAGATTATAAATAATCCTCTTGTGCTTTACAATGACTTAAACTCTGTATTGGTCATCAACTGATATAAATAGGAAATAAAGACTTTCATTCTAGAATCTCAGGAGTTGGGAGCTGAGATGAGGCTGTGAATATCCTTGGAGGAGCTATGCTTTTTCTGGTGCTGCACTTCCTGACAGGAAATGTCATTTGTAAGAGTATTACAAGTGTCTGTCTATATTTGGTAAAGTGAGTCATGAGTAAGGCCATCAGGATAAAGGAACTGAGTTTAATTTGCACAAAGAAATGAAAACATGGTGTGTAGAGAGGAAATAATGAGGCTTCAAGGGTTCAAGAAGGAATCTTCATTTCCGTCTAGTTTGTCAGGATGTGGCAAAGAGGAGCCTGGGACTGTAGGAGAAGCTTTTGGGGCCAAGAGAAAAGATGGAAAGCAGAAGTATTAGATGTTGAAACCCTATTTGGAGCATAGTGATTAATAGCATGAGCTTTGGAGCCAAACTCCCTGGGTCAAACCTGGTTCTCACTGACAAGCTATGTGACCAATATGTCACTGATCTCTCTTTGACTCAATCTCTTACCTGTGAATGGGAACAATGATGCTCCAAACCTCCTTGGGTTGCTAAGGATCCAACGAGTATGTTGAAATTATTCTCACTCTCAATTTCATGATCAAGATGGCTGATCATATCTCAAGATGTCTGGACTTTCCCCTTAGGTACTCGAGGTCAGAATCAGGTTTGGGAGTGAAGATGAATTTAAAAGAAAAGGGGTAACTGAGTGATGGTGCAGATGGAGCTAGCTACTACGTGTTTAGGAAGGCTGAGTTCTCAATAAGAACAGGGCGGAAGGCAAAGGAAGATCAAAACAGCATACCTAAAGCAGCCTAGGATCAGATGTGATAGATCTGTCATTGAGAGGGAAGGCAGAGGCAGGAGAATGAGAGGGTTGTTGAGGGATGGTCTGATAGATTGGGAAGTCAAGAGTATGCAGGGGGTATGTTCTGGAACAGCTGCAGCTAAACTCATGCCTGAGGAAAATGCGTTAAGCCTACAGCATGCTTTTGGGAACAGAGTCTTGAACAAAGTCAGTTTGGAAAGAGATTCAGAAAAAGGCCATCAAGAATTCCTAAGCTAGCAAGGTCAAGAGGTAAAGATAAGGTCATCAAGAAGTCATCTCATTTTCAAAATGATTGTCTTTTTGGATTTAAATCTATGCTTTCTAAACTAAAGAATTTCAAAAGTTAACAAAACATTCAGAACTTTTAGTGGGTGTAATTTAGACTTTCTTTGCTCTCTCCCCCACAAACAGTTATATAAGGAGTAACTTTAAACACAAACACTTTAGAGCAGATTTGGATATTAATATATAGAGGAAGCAATTTGGTTAGCAGGAAACTGATTTTCTCTTTATTGGAGTATCATTAGCTTACATAAAACATTCCAATTCCCCTTTTTAAAGGCAGCTGAAGAAAACTGGAATACTTTGTGAAATGAGTCAAGATAATAAGAGTCTGAAAGGTAGAAGGAGAAAAGTAGAAATGGTGTGTGGACCCCAGAAAACCATAACATAGGGCTTGTTAGATTCCCAGTTTCAGTTCACATGGGACTGGTGCAGCAGGGGCCAGATTTGCTTAGCATCAAAAGGAAGGAAAACAGAAATGAAATATAGCAAAGTTAAAGGTATTTTATAAATCGTTCAACACCTCCCACCCCCTGCACACCCTGCCGCTTTGTCTAAATGGATGCAGTGTTGGGGACTCTACCTCCTCTACATGAAGAATCTTTTTTGAGCAATACCACCACAGAGGGCACAGCACAAAGCCTGATGTCTAAGTCAGTCCCTGTCCTCCAATATTGTGATCTAAATAATGAAACTAAGATGTCTCAAGTCAACATTTGCAACAGAAATAAATGTTAATAATAAATAAATGTTAAATTTTAACATACTTGCAAATTATCATTTTCAACAGTTTGAGAAATCTATAGAACATATTCTAAACCTCTGTGAAATATGTTATCTTGGTAATCTGGAAAAAAAAATGTTCTGACAGTAAAAAGCCCACACATTGCTTGCTTCAAATGTCATTTTGACCCAACTTAAGAAAACTTTCACAAAAGGTCACTGTTAAACTGGCAAAAAAGCAAAGGATTACTAAAGTTCAAATGTATTTTAAAGACAATAATTGATTGACTTCCTGAATGACTTTTTCATAGAGAAAATTTACAGACGACTGGGGAATTACTGTTAATATTAATTAAATGGGTGCCTAGTTGTTTTCTTCAAGCCAATGAACTCCCAAATTCACTTAAAAACAGAAGAGAATGTTAGTTTCTCTGAAAGTCCCAGATGTAAGTTCAGTTACTAGAGAGAGGAGCCTGCATAGAGGATTGTTAAAGATGCACAAAAAGCTTTAAAAATATTTTGAACAAAATGAATATTATGAATCAGACTATCACATTGTGCTTTATTCTCATTACCATTCACTCTCTTGCTCTTTTATATTAACTTTTGTTGAAACTAGTGTTTTATAACCCACAATATCTACAAATTTATGTTCCTCATTTTCCCCAGAACTTCCATGTTCGTAACGTGGGTATCTTCTATTCTGGAGAGAATTATTTAGAACAGTGGTTCTCAACCTATCTATATTGAAGGACCAGCTTTTTGGATGATGTTTTATTTTTATTTGTAATCTGTTGAATATCAACTCTATTATACAGTACAGTGATAATCTATTGCTGGCAGAAGGAAATTAATAAGAGAAAGACATATGGACATAGCCACATGTTTATTATTAAATTCAATAGTAATTCTGTCAAATTGCTATACAAATTTTTAAATGCTTAGTCTCAATGTTTATACTTATCTCCTTACAGACTAGTAACCGTTCTCAGATTGGTACTGGTCCACAGTTCACAATTTGAATAGCATTCACTTGGGGGCTCCAGATTATCCCAAACTATCATGATTCCCTATGGTATAGAGAGACACTGAGTTATGAGGATTGACTCCATGTAGTAGTTATAGCAATAAACACTCTGTTATTTATGTAGCATGTTTTCACTTCCCAAAGTGTTTGCATATTCATACTTCTATTTATCTTCAGAACAGACTACATGGCAGGTAGAGGAAAGCTCATTACTTTACCAGCAAGAAGCCAAAATGTCTTCATCATGAAAATGCATTAAGTGTGCATGTTTTAGCATATTATTTTCTACTGTTACACTGTAAAAATCTGGACAAAAGACACAGTGAACTGAGTTACTGACCTTTTTATTTAATTCAAGAAACACTTACGAGTGTTCATATGTGTCATGCACTGATTCTGACTTCTTTGGAGAATCTGAGAGGTATGTAAGATGTTGCTTATATTCTGATAGGGTATATGAAGCATACAATCATTAAGTTTAGTGCAAGGCAAATGTGATACAAATATTATATGAGGAGTACCAAACCCAAGTGCCATAAGATTTTAGAAGGAGAGGTTAATTTTAACTGCAGAGAGTAGCATTTGGGTTTGGTGCTGATGTAGAGCAGCTTCCACAATTGCTGAAATGGCTTTTGATGAAGAGGTAGAATAACATGAGCAAAGCCACAGAAATATATAAAAACAAGGGCCTATAGAAACGAGTTCATCTTGGCTGGATTTGGGGTTTGTGAGAATGATTTCTTGGCAGTAAAGCTGTGAAACTAGCTATGTAATAAATCATGGAAGAACTTAGAAAGCTGAAGAGTCTGGGTGCCTTTTCTATCCCACAGGTGTGACTACATTGCTGAGTGTGGTCTCTGCTCTCTCAAGCTGTACCTGGACTTAACACTTAATCACAGGCACAGAAGGCAATCTTTTCCTCACAAAGGCTAGCAAAAAGAGATATTACAGAAGGTTTAATGAGGAACAAAAAGAGAATTCTATCACACAATATAAAAAAAAGTAACAGAAGTTCTCATTAAACACTGTCCTTTCCAACAACTCACCAAATTTTCTTATTGGCTTTCAAGATGATTCATCTTTCCCTTAACTTTTCCTTCTCCCAGAGAAATTTTAAATCTCATGTTTTATATAATATTTTATTTGCACATTCCTTATCACATTCACTAAAGAAGGAACTGTCATTAATATTATCTTCCTTAGAATCTCTATGGAGAAAGTATAAATAACATTTAGATCTCTTTCTTTCTCTAATTTGAATGGAGACATACTGAGATGTTAGTTGATGGCTGTCGTTGAAATAGTTATGTACTGTAAAAGTGGGGGTCCAGTGGGAAGCAGAGAAAGTCATTGGAAAGTGAAGAAGCAAAGGGAGAAACAAGGACGACAGAAAACACATGGTGTTTGAGAGACATGAAGAACAACTCCTGACCATGACTTGCCACTGTTAACTCTAGCTCCAATTGGACTCCTTTTGCTTTACTACCTGCACAATGATTATTTATAGACTTAAAATACATTTATTTTTATTTTATTTAGCTTTAATGAGGTTTTGACCATGAAGGTTCATTGTACTTCTTACCTGGTTGTCAAATAAGAGGAAAATAATAACCATATAAATACCTTCAAATATGCCTAAATCACAAATAGTATAACAGAGACCAGGTATTACTATCTCCAGAACAGTCCTGGGTGCTATTTCTCCCTTACTCTTCACGAAGCAGAATAGGACATACACAGTTGTAAGTGGCAAAACGTTTATTCTTGGAAGTTAAATTTCCTAATAAAGAAACTGAGTGAAGGAGGAAAAAGTACTCTGAAAAATAATGGCATTGGTGTGGTATGTGTATGTACTGCTTTGCAGCTCCCTATACTTTCTCCAGGTTTCTGAAACATAATGATGAAGAAAACCTACTTAGCAATATAATAGTTATTTTAATTCAGATACGAATTTAGGATTTAAGTAAAATAAATCATTTTCTTCTCAAATGAAGTAAAAAAGATAAATCTGACAGGCATATGGTAAAATGACATTTTCTTTTCTTTTCTTTTTTTTTTTTTTTTTTTTTTTTGAGACAGCATCTAGCTCTGTCACCCAGGCTGGAGTGCAGTGGTGTGATCTCGGCTCACTGCAACCTTTGCCTCCTGGATCCACTGGGTCTAAGTGATTCTCGTGCCTCAGCCTCCTTCACAGCTGGGATCACTGACATGTGCCACCAAGCCTGGCTTGTGTGTGTGTGTATGTTTTAGTAGAGATGGGGTTTCGCCATGTTGCCCAGGCTGGTCTTGAACTCCTGGGCTCAAATGAGACATCTCTACCTCCCAAGGTGCTAGGATTACAGGTGTGAGCCACCCCACCCGACTAAACGACACAATTTTGACCCTACTAGTAGTCTGCAGGCTGAAGTTTGCGAGATGCTTAGTGTACTCAGAATAGAGACTCCCGCCAGTTGTAGTCTTACATTGCCTGCACTGTCACCTTTAGCCATGAGGATACCAGTAAATACAATACCCTCAGGAAAGCATAATGAGGGCTCATGGCTATACAATCAAGAAAAGAGATAAAGTCACAGGTGTAGGATAGAACAGGCAGTAGGTTTCAGAACACTGAATTTTATTATTTAAAAGGGCTAGTTGCTAATAAAATTCAGTGATTATGACATGATTTTCTCAAATATACTTAAACTAACACCAAGGTTACCCAAATCAAATATTTTAATGAATTCACAAAGACCAGAAGGCATTTCTAGATTTCCCAGCTGCAAGAGATCTAAAATACAACTATTACATTCAGCTCAACAGAACAGCAAAGCAGACTGGTTATTGCTGTTGACATTACAGGGAACAGTTAAAATTGCTTTATTGCCTTTAGTGATGAAAGTGGACAGCAGTGTCACAATACATAATAAGGTGAGTTTAGTTTTATGTCCTGAGAACAATCTGCTTTACCCTTATGGTTTAATTCTTTAAACTGTTTCTGTTTTAAGTAATTACAAACGATGGCTGGCAAGTGACAGTTATAACCACCACAGCAAATGGCTTTGATGTAGAGTTGTAGTCTACCCCCAAGTACTATTACCTTGGACTTCTAGGGAATTTACTGTAAGTGAGGATGGCAAGTGAAACAAATGCCTCCCGACTTACAATGAGCTTATAAAGATCTCCCTCAAGCAAGAAGAGTTTGAGCTTATGGCGAGTGGTACTTCACAAACAGTAGTACATATAACACTCGTGAGGCTTGACTTGCTATGAGACGATAATATACATTTTGTTTGACTAGTTCTATTTTTATTTGGAAATTAATATGTAAAAATAAATATAAAGATCACATGATATCCATGATTTCATGGATATTATTGCTTATGATGGTCTCTTTTGTAAAGTCCATAATAGAAAAAACATTAAATAACAGTATAAGTGGTAGGTGGTGGAAAGGCTAAATGTTTCATGTTGGTGCATAAATGACCATGGTAGCCAGTCTCTAGTGGTTTTCACTCCTGGTATTTATGCTTGTATACAGCTCCCTCCCGCACTGGATAGGGCTGCTAGGTAGCAAATAGGATACTGTAAAAATGGAAGAGTGTGATTCCCAAGGCTAGGGCAAAAGTCATGTGAGGCTTCTCTTTTGCTGCTTTTGATCATTTGCTCTGGGGGAGTCAGCTGCCATGCCATGAAAAGCAGCCCTATGGAGAGGTGCATGTGGCAAGACACTCAGGCCTCTTGCCTACAGCCTGCAAGGAACTGAGTCCTTTTGTCTGCAGCTATGTGTGTGGGCTGACTTCTTGACTGCCACCACATAAAGCACCTGGAGCCATAACCATTCAGTTAAGCCATTCACAAAGTTCTGAAACAAACTATCTGACATAATACATGTTTATTGTTTGAAGCTGCTAAGTTTGGGAGTAATTTGTTATGCAGCAGTGGATAACTAATAATGGAAAAGCAATATCATGACCAAAACTGGGAAACAAGGATAGAGAATCCCATTTACCTTTGCTCATAGTCAGATTTGTTATTTTCTCCTTCCCTTCCCTGAAATTTCTGTTACATAGGGATGAACTAAGATCTAACAAAAAATATGCCTCTTGCTTCTGCTTTTTCTGAACCTCTGTATGGTACCCTCTATCTGGCACAGTGTTCATCATCACTTATTCCTTTTGACAATAAGAGTGTCATAGGCATTTGATGAAGGCAAAAACTTGACCCAAGGGAAATCTGGTATATTTCAAGAGCAGTTTGGTCCTATAGATGCAATCTGGAGTTCTGAATTCCAAATGTTAAATGACTTGCTATTTCTCTTGTTCCCTTTCTGTTTTTTTTTTTTTTCTTTTAAATCCCTAAGCAGATGTCATCTCTCAGATCTGACCTCATGTGCAGCTTTATACTTTTTCTGGGTCCAAGTGGGTCTGTAATAAATTTAGAGTAATTGTTACACACCCTTAACAACTTCAAAACACATTTAAGGTATCTTCTTATTAATTAACTTTCTCCTCCTATCAGCAAAAGAGGTTTCCTTATAAAGTTTCTTGGTAACAGTAGTCTAGTTTCTTGCCATCACTCAGAAGACTTGGGAAGATTCTTTTGATGTTAGTCTCTCAGGTTATGATGAAACCAGTAGAAAGGAGATAGTGAAAGGGTAAGCAGAATTCAGCTCATTTTCTCTATTTACTCACCTACTCTAACTCACTGTTTTATTGTTACTTCTGAATTATTTTCTTGTCATCAGTGGAAGTTTCTTATTAGGTCTTGGCTATACATGTTGAGAATTAATTTAGCCTTGACTGTGTTTTGCTGTGTCAGCACTTCCATAATTATCTCTGCCATTAGCCATCTCCCAGATGATCACTAAAATTATACATCATGGGATTTAACTACAGACCAGGCCATGATGTTTTTTAATTTTCTCTAGAATTCCTTCCAAATAACTAAGAAACTAATCATCCTAGCTCTATTTTTTTCTTTGTTTCTAGTTGGGCCTGTTCTCAATTGCCTCTCTTTGAACAGAATAGAAGGCTGTTTGTCTTTAAAATTTCAGGCTGTTTGGTTCCTTGAGAAGAGGAACATAACCTGCATTTCTCCATAGCCCCATTTGAAAAGACAACTTGTGCCAGTCTCATTAGTAACTTTCCAAGGTTCTGACACACTGAATATTATCTGCCACATAGTACATTTAGTGGCTATTTAATTTTGTGCGTACTGTAAACCCCACAGTATCACTCCTTGATTCTTGCTCAGTAATCATATCTATTAGTGTCCACATTGCAAGTAACTCAGATGAGGGCAATTCTTGGTAGAGATGTAAGTGAAATACACCAGGAAGTCTAACTTCCAGCTCTGGTTCAAAATCTCTAAATGTGAATTGGGTGAGTCTGGTCATTCTTTAGATGCCAGTCACTTCATCTGTAAGGAAGAGGGTTTGGGTATGTGACTTTAGCTCGATAGGCTTAGAGCCTCTGTGACGGTGCTGGGCACTCAGGATACCCACATATTCCTGTGGGCACATGCTCATCTGGCCACTTTTGGCTCTGTACTCCTTCTTGTTGACTATTTTATATATTGTCCTCAGTTACACCTGTTCCTCTTTCTCCCTCTAAAGTTCCAACAGGAGAAAGGAGGCATAATAGGGATTTGCTACCTCTTGATGAGAATTATGTTTTTCTAGTGTCCTCAGAGAATAGGCTTGTAAAAGACCTTCCAGGAAAGTAGTTGCCCAGCCAACTCTTATTTACATATCATTTCTTTCTGGAATGTTTTTTCTTAATTATTTGGTTATTTATTGCTTCTAGGTCTTCCCCGCCAGAATGTACTCCCCACGTAGAGTCATCTGTGTGCCTTGTTCCCTGTTTCAGACCCACACCTAGACTTTGTCAGACAAAATAATATTTGTTGTTGTTTATATCAAGCTATATGCTTAATGTACTAAATAAATTGAACCAAAGTCTCAAGAAAATCTGGCTTTTGAGGAAAGTATGCCCCAGAGACATTAGAACTATTTAGAAATAGCAGCAGTTCAGAAAATACTTAATGTAGTCACATTAAATTGTCCCTGGTGTGATATGAGGCAGAAAATCAGAAAGAAGGAAAATATTCCTAGACAGGAGTATCTAGTAAACCTCTAAATAGTTCACAGCTGTGTGGCATGTGGTACAACTGAATAAACAAACTTAACAAGGACATTTGGGTTGGAGAATTCTTCTGGCTATAATTGTACTTTACATCACTTTCTGTGGTCAGGCACAAGGTAAAAATTTTAGGGGCTTTATTCTTAATGACCATGCCATCTTGGGTTATGGAAATTCCTCATTAATTTGGGTTCCATAAATATAGGCCTTCATATCTAAAACTGTTTCAAGTAGAAGCTATTTTTGAGAAGAATATTAAATAAAAGGGAGGGAATATAAATGAAATTTAAAAAAATCAGAATTCATGACTTAAGGACTATTTCTACCTTGTAATTTGTAATTTAAATAATGGACTTTTTTTCAATTTCAGTAATTAATTGGGCCTTTGTATTCGACTGGTATTTTGAAACCACATTGCTTATTTATTAGTTAAAAAGTCTTTTGAGGCCATTATGCAAGGGAATACAAATTTAAGAGATTAAAAGGATTGAGAAAAGGTCAATTATTATATTCCTTTTACATAAATCTAAAATTTTAAAGTATGAGTCACTGAAAGTGCGTTTTGTGAAGTTTTGCTTTTCTATGTGAAAAATTATCCTAAAATACTTACCTTAAAAAATGAATGTTAAAGTGAAATTGTTTTGAGGTTGCTAGTTTATGATCTAAAATATGTCACAAATTATGACTTTGCTATTGTATATGCTTAGCAAATGCTCTTGATACAAGCTGAGAAGATACGCAAACCACAATTTTATAAAAGAGGAAACTGACACAACAAAAGATTCAGTAATTTTCTTAAGATCATATGACAAGTAGCTGGGGGAGCTGGAAATTAGATACAGATCTGGTGACCCCAGAGCCTGGGTTATTGCTTGCTCTATGGAGTGTTTTTCGGTTACTTTTGGCAAATCCAAAAGTGATCATCTAGAACTTCTCTGGACTCCTTCTCCTTCATATCTTCCTGAGTACCTGACACAATGTGGCACAATGTCCATCAGGTGGATAAGCAAATGAATTGTTATGCTTCTCAAAGCCTATCCTGACACATGGTAGGTCAAGCAAGAGAAGTAATTTATTTGTCATGTGTAGACACTATTTCAAGTGGCCCATAAATGACTCTAGAACATTGAAAGAGGGATCCAAATGAAAAAAAAATGACTATTTGTGTGAAAAAAGAGATAAGAAATATTCAGTGGTGGAATCACACTGAAGAACCTCTATCCTCCGAGATCCAATTCAAGTCCCACTTCCTCAACAAAGCCTTTTCTGTTAGCCTATGCCATTCTAGTTTCAAATTATATTTATGGTCTGTTACTGTTCCTTTGTAATGTTTTGTCATACATAGGCTTGTTTAACTTTTTCAATGTTTATGAATTGTCTGCTAAAAAAGCCAAGCTTCTTGAGGTACATACTGTCTTATCTTCCTCTTTGTCATCGTAGTATTTGCTTGCTGGTTGGCTTACTGAAAACCAGCTAAAGGAAGTTTGAATTGGACTGAAATGATAAAATTATATGAGTAGTAAATGATCATGAGGAGCTCTGTAGGGACCATCATGGTAGAGTTCACGAGCTATACCTGTGTCCTTTTATGAGTCCAACTGAAGAAGAACCAAAGTTGGAATCTGTATCAGTCAAAGTCAGGGCAGGAAACAGAAGGCTTTTTCAAAGCAGTGATGGGAGAGATTTTAATGAAGAAAATATTTACGGAGTGTGGCAGGGTTGTGGAAACCAACAAAGAATGGTGAAGCAGCTCAGGATAGCAACTGTGAAAAGCTTTTACCACCTCAAAACCTGTAGGGATGAAGTCATGGCAGTGTTATAGCCAGATGATAGCTAAGTAGCAGGAAATGGATCAACCAACAGAGCTAAGATCATACAATGTACTCACTATCAAAACTTGCCAGCAGTGGTGATAGGGTTAGAGACACAAACCTAAACACCCTGATGTCTGTCTGTCTATCTCTCTGTCTGTGTGTCTCTCTCCCCTCCTGGAATAGAGCAATGTGGAGAAGAGCAGAGAATGGATATGGATGGATAATCACCATAAGTTTTCTTCCTGTTTTCTTTGGATATTACCATTTATAATAAATGACTGTCTATTTTTGACAAATAATATAAGGATGGTCACCAGATGCAAGATAATTTATTATCTATCACCAAATAATTTATGCAATTACACAATTTGTTTCACATGTAGCTAAGGGTTATAGCTTGATGGAGATAGCATTGTATCTATAAATTACTTTGAGCAGTATGGTCATTTTCACAATATTGATTCTTCCTAATCATGAGCATGGAATGTTTTTCCATCTGCTTATGTCCTCTCTTAATTCGTTAACTTCAAACCACTGCTACAAACCCTTGAGCAGTGGTTTGTAGTTCTCCTTGAAGAGGTCCTTCACATCCCTTGTTAGTTGTATTCCTAGGTATTTTATTTTCCTTTGTAGAAACTGTGAATGGGTGTTCACACATGATTTGGCTCTCTGCTTGTCTATAGTTGGTGTATAGGAATGCTAGTGATTTTGCACATTGATTTTGTATCATAAGACTTTGCTGAAGTTGCTAATCAGCTTAAGGAGATTTGGGGTTGAGATGATGGGGTTTTCTAAATATACAATCATGTCATCTGTAAACAGGGACAATTTGATGTCCTCTCTTCCTTTTTGAATACGCTTTATTTCTTTCTCTTGCCTCATGGCCCTAGCCAGAACTTCCAATACTATGTTGAATAACAGTGGTAAGGGAGGGCATCCTTGTCTTGTGCCAGTTTCCAAATGGAATGCTCCACAATTGTGGCACTATTCACAATAGCAAAGACTTGGAACCAACCCAATTGCCCACCAATGATAGACTGGATAAAGAAAATGTGGCACATATACACCATGGAATACTATGCAGCCATAAAAATGGATGAGTTCATGTCCTTTGCAGGGACATGGATGAAACTGGAAGCCATCGTTCTCAGCAAACTGACACAAGAACAGAAAACCAAACACCACATGTTCTCACTCATAAGTGGGTGTTGAACAATGAGAACACACGAACACAGGGAGGGGAACATGACACACCAGGGCCTGGGGGGTCGGGGGCTAGAGGAGGGATAGCAGGCAGTGAGGGGATTGGGGAGGGATAGCATTAGGAGAAATACCTAATGTAGATGATAGGGCGATGCGTGCAGCAAACTACCACCATGGCATGTGCATACCTATGTAGCAAACCTGCACGATCTGCACATGTACCCTAGAACTTAAAGTGAAATAAATTTTTTTAAAGAGATAAAAATAAAGGCAGTTGAATCTCACACACACACACACACACACACACACAAATACTGCTTTACAAGAGGTACAGAAGACCACTCTCATTCACAATGGCTTAGCAAGTGGAATTCTGAAAGCTGCCAGTCTTAGACAAGTGTCACGCCCACGTCTGTGTGCTTACATCCCATCATGATGGCCTGTGGAGGTCAAGTTGGTGGACACCCTCTATGCTGAAAACCATATCCACCTAAATAAGTTGATGATATCAAGAAACTGAGACTGGGTAGGCCTCTGTGAAATTGACAGAGAGGAAAAGCCCAGTAACATGGTTGATTCCAGTTCTGGGGTAGTTAAGGACCATGGCAAAGAATCTCAGGCAAGAATGTCATCAAAGAGTACTGTACTTCCAAGGCAAGAGACTAACAAATAAAAAACTTGGCACTTGTTTTTTTTTTTAAATATATATATATATATAGGAAAATACATAAAATATTTTCAAGAAAAAAATACTGTTTATGAAACATGTAGAAATGTAATAGTACACTCGTGGGCAGATTTCCCCCAACTAGCAGGAAATCACAATAACTTTGAGAAAGAGGCTGAAGACACATTCCCCCTGCTGCAAATAAAAAATAAATTCTTGAAATGCTCCACAGGATCAATGGTCCTTAACCTTTTTCTTTAGCACTCCTTGTTCACATGCTAAACCATGTACAAATTTTGACATCATAGATTCAATGTAGATTTAACCATACTGTACTTTACCAAAAGCCACATTTCCCACTTTAATTCATCTATTAGAAGAATTCAACCACTTTTACTCTCACGTGAAGATTGGCTACCATAATATTAAATTTCCCTTTCATTTTGGTTTCTGATTAACTGGTATAATGCCATTTATTTGAATAAAGAAAACTAGCGGAGGAGACTTGGGAAAAAAAAATTCAAGGGCTCAGTTTTGACCAGTTGAAACAGAGACTTGTTCAACCTTCCAGTGAGTAATAGAGTTTGGGGTTCACAGGAAAGATGTGGACTACAGATATACAAAGGGAATTGTTGGTATGGAAAGTACATAAAGCCATGAGCCTGAATGAGATCATCAGGAAGGAAGTAGGTTGGGCACTGATTATTAACAAGCTCTTCATGAATTACAAGCCACATTCAGATGGGTGCTTTTAAGATATTAAAATGTACTTTCATACTGTAATGATTAAAACAATGTGATACTGAATTACAGTAGAGATCCATGATAAAGAGTCCAGAAAGATACTCAAGTATATATATGAATCAATATATATTTTTAATATTTGTACCTGGTGGAGGAGGTATAAACTTATTCAACAGATAATATCTGTTTTCTTTGGATATTACTATTTTTTAAAACTTGCTGCTATTTTGACTATTTCAACAAATGAAGTTGAACAGTTAAAAGCCTGAAAAATGTTAGATCTTATATTTAATTTATGTAGAATTTATTTTGATATAATTTATAAAAAACAAAGTTAACATACAAGTAAAACTAATTTTTATAATCCTGGGGTGAGAAACATATTTATAAGCATGATATATAATATAGCAACCATATTAAAAAGTTTATAAAGAATAAATAATGCAATAAAACAAAGTAAAAATAAGACGGCACACCAGGGGAAATATTTTCAATGAAACTGAGAAAGTGTTGTTTCCTTAGTATGATATTTGAAGATGTTTTATAAATTATTATTAAGCAGGTGAATACCCACAGGAGCATATAGGTTATGTCAAATGATTGTTTTTAATCATGAAAAAATATAAGTGGCAAATAACTTGTAAAACTATGGTTGGTATATTTAATTATAAAAACAAACAACAATGAAATACCATTTTTCCTATCAGTAGACAGGCAAAGATATAAATCAAATATTATACTATTACTGAAGGTCTCTTGGTAATATAAATCAAAAGTCCTCACACTGGCTTGAGCAGATATATATTGTTTTGCAAAGATGGCAGCAATATATAACCAATGGCACATGCTTTTCTTACAACATGACATCAACACTCCTCCAGTGAGAGGTGGGATCTATGTCCCCTCCTTTTTAACCTAGGTGACCTTTATAAGTGCTTCTAGTAATAGAATGTAGCAGAAGTTTAGGTCATAAAATGCAATATGGCTTCATCTACTGTGCACATATATACTCTTTCTCTCTTCTTTATCTATTTGCTCTTGATGTCAAGCCATCTTGTGAAGAAGCTTGGCCTCCAAATGATGGCTAGCATTAACCTCAAGACATATGAGCATGACCCTTCAGATGATTCTAGCCCCTTGACTTCTAGTCTTCTAGCTGCGATCCAGATGTCACAGAACAGTGTCCCTGCTAAAAAATGGCAACATGGTGCTTTTGTTCTTCCACTCTTCCTACATTCCCCTTTCTATTCCTGAACAAATTAGCAAATGCCCTTCATGTTCTTAAGGGATGATTATGGACATGGGAATAATAATTTACTTGAGTGAATGTGCATAGACACATACTATCTTGAAAATGAATGAGTCATATTATTATACATTGAAAAGGTCCTGGATAATATTATTATGCCTGTTTTTACACATGAGGAAAAGCATCTAAGAACATCTAAATGGATTACCCAATATCTGTCAGAAATTATCTGAGAACAAAACTAGTTACATCTCAAAACATATGCTCTTTCCACTGTGAAGGGTAGCATCGGGAAACATTTCAAATTTCTATTGCACTATACTAGGTACTAGGTAAAGAGCATTATACAGTCATATTTTTTTTAGACATTTGAGTCTTTATAAATTAGCACTCATTTACTTATGGAGGGTAAAAATATTGATATGAATATAACACACCGAATTTCAGAAGTAGATTATTATTGAAATGATATGGTAAAGAAACGAAGCTATGAATGTTTTATTTATGTAACAAGAAAATTCATTTATTTAGATAACTATATATTTTTTTAATTCACTGCACTTATTTTCAACAGTTAAAAATATAACCAGAAGGGGCTTATATTTTATACCTTAATTGTTTAGGACCAGTCCAAGGTATAATTGTGAATTCAGTAAAATTTATTTTCAGAACTCACTCATACTACGTGTCCTTCAAATTTCATCACCTAGATACATGGACATGTGTCTGTTTTATTTATAAAAAGGTTGATTCTGGCTACAAAACTATAAAGTAAATTGCCTAGCAATTCTATGTCATTGGACCAGAAGTAATTAACATTTTTGACAATCTCAATTTTAAATGAGCTATCCTGTCTTACAGTGTTCGATTTTGCTTTAGAATGCTGCATCGAAATAAGTTACCAAGACTTTTTATAAACATTTTGGTACCATTTGCAAAATATCTTATACCTTTAATTTAGATTACATACAAGTGGGCCATTGATTAGGCAAATATCTAAGACACTATCAGCTGTAGCATGCATTCTATGAAGAGGAGAATGTTGAAAATCAGAGAATACCATTGCCTGAGGGTCAAACTCTGAATTAAATAAATGTATTTAAAATGGAAATTTAAAATTTCCTAAAAAGCAACAGAGCCAGAATTAGAAATCAGGTTTCCTAAACCTTAGTTGAATTCTCTTTTCCCACTGCTATATTCCACTGTATGGTTATGCCACATCCGCCTAGACAGGCCAAAGAAAATGAGCATCTACTTTTAGTCCTCTAGGACAGGTTACCTGCTGTCTGTGAAATACTCAGAACATAGGGGTTGCTGGATTCTATGTAATTAACAAGACAGTTCTAAATGTGGGCTAAGGATGTATCTCATGCCATATAGATTGCATCCAAAGCCATTATTTAAGTAATTGAGTGGTTATGGCAATCTTCCTAAATCATTGCAAATTATTAAGCAGCATGTGGCACAATTGGGACCAAGAAGGCTCAGGTGTAATAAATGATTGTCCTTTGAGAGAGTCATTTCTTCATAATAGAAAAGTAATTCATTAGAGAAATACAAGAAGCCCCAACTGTAGCAATTAAGCATATTGAAAAATGTTATACAAATATAGTCATTTGTTTCTTGTAAGAATTAAAGCTGAAATCAAAGATCGGTTTCTCAATATCTTTTTGATAAAAGGATGCAAATTAACTTAAAATAGAATTTTTCTTTGACACATTATTTATATTTTTATTAAAATAGCATTTCTTCCATGGGAAATTTTAAATTTCCATTTTAAATATATTTATTTAATTCAGAGTTTTTTTCTTACATTAAAGAAAAAACAATCAAATCAGCAAAACTCAAAGAAAAACGCAGGAGGCGGGATAATATTGGTGTTTTAGATAAATATGATAGAAAATAAAAAAGTTAAAAATCCAGGTAATTCATAAAGCAGAAGAATTTTGAAAAATAAACATAGCACCAGGAATAAGTTTGTAGTTACTGCACCAGAGATAATAAGCCAAAGACTAGAAAACCTTGAATTTAAGTCCACCTGGCTCTAGAGTTACCCTGAAGCCTCATACCTTAAATAAATCTGATGGGAAGTTTCTTTTTTTTTTTCCTTTCTTTGAAATGCACATACATTGTATCTGTCATCTTCTTTTAGATTATAAACACATTTGTGTAGCTTTTATCCCTTTTGGGCACATATTAATTTGTTTATAAATGGTGTTTTTCTAAGTAATCATTATAAATGAACATATAAAGCTTCAAGCTACATTTTTATTTTTGGCTAGTTTATTATTTTGTGGGTTTTTTTCATTGTATTAGTGAGTAGATTTCATTAAAAAACACTTTTGTTAACATTTGTTGGGCAAAGAGTGGTTTAAGAAAACAGTAACAATTGAAGTGGATTACAAAATGAATATTAATTTAAAGCTCCAGAAGAAGAAGGAATATACAAAAAGTTTACATATTTTATGTCCACATTAAAAAAAAATAACTAACATCTGTAAGTCATCATCAGGCATTCAATTAAGGCAAATAAATAAGTCAAAATTTTTGCATAGATTCCATTAATCAGATATGGTACTAAATCAATTAAATTGAGCTTCTTTATTTTTCCATTTCATAAATAATATGTCATCATGGACCTGCGTATGGGTGAAAATAGGACATTGCATTTACATCACTCTGAAGAAACAGATGCAGGAAGGGGCACATGCCTAGGAGGCTCTCTGCTCATCACTTACACTTAATGCATTGGGCCAGGAGAAAGCAGTTTTTTAAAAAAAATTTCAATACAAATTTTAAATGTCTTCTTTTAAATTTTAATTATTAAATTATTAATAATTCTTTTAAATTTCAATATCATTTTTTGTGAAAAATACTGTGGAGCTGAGAAAAATTAATTATGATACAACTCTTAGGAAGATTTTTGGAAACTGGGCAACTTAATTTAGTACGTAATGTAAAACTGACATAAAATGAAATGACATAACTCGCATACACACAGAATTAGAATATGTAAAAGATTTATTCAACTCACTACTGAGGGAACAACCAAGATGATAAAATTGCCTCAAAGAGTATTTGGGGAACTGAATGCTTATAAGAAATGATAAAAGAAAATCGGAATAAAATTGCTGGATCAAATACAAAACAGCATAATAATCTATAGTCAACAAAACAATATTTGTGTTTAACTTTTTTTTTTTTTTTGGCTAAGAATGGTTAATTTGCATCTCTTCAAAATAAAAATCTACAAAGTAAGATGAAATTTCACAGTCTAGGCCTTAATTAATAGTTATTAATCAAACAACCAAAGTTCCATTCCCCTAGATGATTAATCCTTGAGTGGTCTCCTGGACAATATTCCAGTATGACATTGAAAGGACACGCAGACTTCTTTTTGCCTTAGTCATACGTTTTTGACAATTTTTCTTAACACAA
The DNA here is from genome assembly GCA_963573385.1 of Cacajao melanocephalus. Lineage (NCBI taxonomy): Eukaryota > Metazoa > Chordata > Mammalia > Primates > Pitheciidae > Cacajao > Cacajao melanocephalus. The sequence continues at coordinate 30,492 of CAUYLG010012025.1, forward strand.
TATACAGAATGATGGCATTATATGTCTGAAATAGTCTATAAAGATGATGTTTATCAAAGGAAACAGACCCACAAATTCATTGGTTGAGTTATATATAGTAACCACTGAGCCATTAATTTTCTGTTTTTCAAAAAGAGAAACCTATATCAAATTATTCTAAGGAAAATTAAGCAGACATCTTACTTTCCGGTTGAAGGTAAAGTGTATTTAAAGGTTCTGAATTATATAAAAAAAATCTTAGTATATTCAGAAAACACAGAGATTTATGTGAGTATGGCTTAAAGACTGCATGTATGGTTCTAGGAAATTGGGCTAGAAATGTAGAAGGTTTGCAGGTCATAAAAAGAAATGTGGACTGCTTCCTAAAGGTAATGGGAGCCCACGTAGGTTCTCAAAGCAGGAATGACATCATCAGTCTCGTTTTCAGGAAGATTCAAGTTTTTTTCACACACAACATCATGTCTTGCCTTTTTAAATTTTATTTTCTCTTCTAGCTTATCTGTGGCATTAATAACTTGATTTTAGTTGTGTAAAATGTTGGTGTGTTGAGGGCTGGGAGAAGGTGCAATAACATTTTCCTCTGCACATAGACTACTTAAAGGCTTGATATGGGTGAAAACGAAGTTAAAAATATCCCTTCTCTGACAATGTAACACCATTCCTTACCAATAACTATAACCATGACCACTAGGGTGGGGTGGGTATATGGAGGTAGTGAGAGAATTTTAAAAATTAATATATAATTCACATGATACAATTCATTATTTTAAAGTGTGCAATTCAGTTCTTATTCATATATTCACAATACTGTGTACGTATTATCTAATTCCAAAATATTTTCATCAGCTCAATAACAAAGCACAAGCCTATCAGCAGTCACTTTCCACTTTCCCGCTTAGTACCTGGCAACCACTGATTAATTTTCTGTCTCTATAGATTTTCCATTTTAGGATATGTTATATATATGGAATAATATGTGGCCTTTTGCTTCTTTTACTTAGCATAATGTTTTGAAGGTTCACCTACACTGTAGTACAAGTCAGTACTTTATTCATTTTTATGGGTGAATAATATTCCATTGTGTGACTATGTCACATTTTGCATAAGAATTCATCAAGCAATGAACATTTAGGTTGTTTCCATCATTTGACTATTATAAACAGAGTTGCTATAAACATTTGTATACACGTTTTTATGTAATATACGTTTTCAATTTTCTTAGAATGGAATTCCTGGGTCAGTTGATAGTCCCATGTTTAGCTTAACAGCCAAACTGTTTTCCAAAGTGGCTGAATTATTTTATATTCCTACCAGCTAAAGTATAGGGTTCTAGTTTATCCATATTCTTGACATTGTTATTGCCCTACTTTCTGATTACCACCACGCTAGTGGATGTGAAATGTTATCTCATAGTTTTGATTTGTATTTCCCTGAAAACTAATAGTGTTGATCTTCTTTAACTATGCTTTTTAGCCATTTGTATATTTTCTTTGGAGAAATGTTTATTCAAATCTTTTCCCTTTTTACTAATATGATGTTTTTATTTAAATAGTTGCATATAAGAGTTTTATATTCTGGATGCTAGACACGTAGGTAGATGATTTGCAAATATTTTTCCCATTCTGTGAATTGTCTTTTCATTTCTTTTTGACAGTGTAAAGCACAAATATTTTCATTGTTAAGTCCAATTTATTTATTCTTTAGTTGCTTGTGCTTTACTTGTCATTTATTTTATTTTTTTATTGTACTTTAGGTTCTGGGGTACATGTGTAGATCATGCAGGATTGTTGCATAGGTACATACATGCCAATGTGGTTTGTTGCCTCCATCCCCCTGTCACCTATATCTGGCATTTCTCCCCATGTTATCCTTCCCCAACCTCTCCACGCCCCCTCTGCCACTATCCCTCTCCTGGCCCCCTGTAACAGACCCCAGTGTGTGATGCTCCCCTCCCTGTGTCCATGTGTTCTCATTGCTCAATAGCCACCTATGAGTGAGAACACGTGGCATTTGATTTTCTATTCTTGTGTCAGTTTGCTGAGAGTGATGGTTTCCAGATTCATCCATGTCCCTACAAAGGACATAAACTCATTGTTTTTTATGGATGCATACTATTCCATGGTGTATATGTGCCACATTTTCCTTGTTCAGTCTATCGTCGATAGCCATTTGGGTTGGTTCCAGGTCTTTGCTATTGTAAACAGTGCTGCAATGAACATACATGTGCATATGTCTTTATAATAGAATGATTTATAATCCTTTGGGTATATATCCAGTAATGGGATTGCTGGATCAAATGGAATTTCTATTTCTAGGTCCTTGAGCAAGCACCACATTGTCTCCAACAATGGCTAAACTAATTTACACTCCCACCAACAGTGAAAAAGTGTTCCTATTTCTCCACATCCTCTCCAGCATCTGTTGTCTCCCAATTTTTAAATGATCGTCATTCTAACTGGCGTGAGTTGGTATCTCAATGTGGTTTTGATTTGCATTTCTCTAATAACCAGTGATGATGAGCATTTTTTCATATGTTTGTTGACCTCATATATGTCTTCTTTTGAAAAGTGTCTGTTCATATCCTTTGCCCACTTCTGGATGGATTGTTTGTTTTTTTCTTGTAAATCTGTTTTAGTTCTTTGTGGATTCTGGATATTAGCCGTTTGTCAGATGGGTAGATTGCAAAAATCTTTTCCCATTCTATTGGTTGCGAGTTCACTCAATGATTATTTCTTTTGCTGTACAGAAGCTCTGGAGTTTAATTAGGTCCCATTTATCTATGTTGGCTTTTGCTGCCAATGCCTTTGGTGTTTTAGTCATGAAGTCCTTACCTATGCCTATGTCCTGAATGGTTTTGCCTAGGTTTTCTTCTAGAGTTTTTATGGTGTTAGGTCTTATGTTTAAGTCTTTAATCCATCTGGAGTTAATTTTAGTGTAAGATGTCAGGAAGGGGTCCAGTTTCTGCTTTCTGCACATGGCTAGCCAGTTATCCCAACACCATTGATTAAACAGGGAATCCTTTCCCTATTGCTTGTTTTTGTCCAGTTTGTCAAAGATCAGACGGTTGTAGATGTGTGGCATTGCCTCCGAGGCCTCTATCCTGTTCCACTGGTCTATATCTCTGTTTTGGTACCAGTACCGTGCTGTTTTGATTACTGTAGCCTTGTAGTATACTTTGAAGTCAGTAGCATGATGCCTCCTGCTTTGTTCTTTTTACTTAGGATTTTCTTGGCTATGTGGGCTTTCTTTTGGTACCATATGAAGTTTAAGGTGGTTTTTTCCAGTTCTGTGAGGAAGGTCATTGGTAGCTTGATGGAGATAGCATTGAATCTATAAATTACTTTGGGCAGTATGACCATTTTCACAATATTGATTCTTCCTAGCCATGAGCATGGAATGTTTCTCCATTTGTTTGTGTCCTCTCTTATTTCCTTGAGCAGTGATTTGTAGTTCTCCTTGAAGCAGTCCTTTACATCTTTGTTTGTTGTATTCCTAGGTATTTTATTCTCTTTGTAGCAATTGTGAATGGGAGTTCACTCATGATTTGGCTCTCTGTTAGTCTGTTATTGGTGTATGAGAATGCTTGTGATTTTTGCACATTGATTTTGTATCCTGAGACTTTGTTGAAGTTGCTTATCAGTTTAAGGAGATTTTGGGCTGAGATGATAGGGTCTTCTAAATACACAATCATGTTGTCTGCAAATAGAGACAATCTGACTTCCTCCTTTCCTAATTGAATGCCCTTTGTTTCTTTTTCTTGCCTGATTGCTCTGGCTAGAACTTCCAATACTATATTAAATAGGAGTGGTGAGAGAGGGCATCCTTGTCTAGTGCCAGATTTCAAAGAGAATGCTTCCAGTTTTTGCCCATTCAATATGATATTGGCTGTGCGTTTGTCATACATAGCTTTTATTATTTTGAGATACATTCCATCAACACCTAGTTTATTGAGAGTTTTTAGCAATTTTAACAACTGAATATTGCTTGCAACTTTATTGCTCTGTGTTCCCTGTTTCTCTTACTAATTTTTAATTTTAGAGATGGGGCCTCACTCTGTTGCCCAGGCTTGAGTGCAGTGGTGCAATCACAGTTTACTGCAGCCTCAAACTTCTGAGCTCAAGTGAACCTCTCATCTTAGCCTCCTGAGTAGCTAGGGCTACAGGAACATGCAACGAAACCCAGCTAATTTAAAATCATTTTTTTTAAAAAGAAATAAGGTCTTGCTTTGTTGCCCAGGCTGGTCTCAAACTCCTAGCTTCAAGAGAGTTTTCCTTCCTTGGAAAAATCCCAAAGTACTGGGATTACAGACATAAGCCACAATGCCTGTACTATTGTTTTCAATTTCCATTTCTATAATTGGAATTGTGCAGCCATCTTTCCAAGTATGCCAGCCTTCTACCCATGATTCTACTTCCCTGTCCTACTTTTCCCTCCATACCCATGCTGCAGTTTATTGCTTCAGCCTAAGCACTAGCTGGAGACTGCCATACTTGTGCTACTACCAACCTCAACTAGGAGAAAGTATGGGCCTGAAGGAACATCAGTGACAGAGCCAAAGCTCTGATGGATTATTATCCTGCCACCGCTTTGAGTTGCTAATTTCCTGCTCAAAGACATATTATTTTTTCCTATAAGGACAAGGTAAAAAGTTGTTCCCAGTTTGTTTAGACTACAGAGAAACCAGAATGATCAGTAGAATTGAATAAAGGGATAAATTTGAAGAGAAGGGGGCAAAGTTAAATGTGGTTTAATCGTTTCTGCACTGTTGTTGAATCTGAGCCTGGTGCCAAGTGCCAACTAGAAATTCCCCCTCCTAGTTGTCAGATTTACATAGTGATTAGATATAGCTTTGTTCTAGTTGATAGTTTTACAAAACCGGATAAAGGAACCCATATAATTCTGAAAAATTTGATTGTTTCTACAGTCCTGAGTTTAAAAAGAAATCATTGCCTTTTTAATAAAGAAGAAATATCGAAATCATTTATAATTTTATCTTATTTATATTTTTTGAGACAGAGTCTCACTCTTGCCCGGGCTGGAAAGCAGTGGCGTTATCTCAGTTCACTGCAAACTCTGCCTCCCGGGTTCAAACGATTCTCCTGCCTCAGCCTCTGGAGTAGCTGGGACTACAGGCGAGTGCCACCATACCTGTCTAATTTTTGTATTTTTAGTAAAGAAGGGGTTTCACTATGTTGGCCAGGCTGGTCTCTAACTCCTGACCTCAGGTTATGTGCCCTCCTCAGCCTCCCAAAGTGCTGGGATTACGGGCGTGAGCCACCACACCTGGCCCGTTTGCTATATTTTTAGCACCCAATCAATGATTCCCATTGCATTGGGTTTAGTTGGGGACTATTATACTGTCCTTCAATCTTAATCATTTAAATATCATAGGGTAGTCATGTTTTACTAAGTTGTCTTTGCAGCAGGGATTTTTAAAACTTTCTTTTGGAAGGTGAATATTCAGTTAATATCTAACAGGAAGACCCTCTCATTTCACTGCAGAAGTAAGGCATTTATATGTGCACAATTTGAGTATTGTAGAAAATTCTAACTACTCATTTAATGCCTTAACTCAAAGATTATATAAATAATGTTTTCTTTAGAAATGATGCTGAAAAATTAAATACTAAAAATAAATGAAAACAAATTTCTGCTTTTAAAATGCAAAAATACACTTTAAGGAAATATAAAATTGTGACTACTTCTTTAATAATGAAAATGAACTATATAGCAATGTCATGATAAACATAATTTAATAAGAAATACAAATTCAGCAATTTCTAAAAATGATAACAAAGAAGCAGGATAAACAGACATAAAGCATTAAGAAGCATAAAGAAGAAGACACCATAGAAATATATACATGAAGAAGTCCATGTGTTTTGATGTGGCATTAGATCTTATTTTCCACACACTATGTGAAATATTCATAAATACATTTTTTTCTTTTTCCTTAAAAACAGAAAATTGTTGGAGGCAATATGTTAATTTAATTGCATTTTTTCTTGTGTTTGATTAATCTTGCATATCTAAAAAGGGGAACATTTGGGTTTAATTTTTATGCTAAATTGATAATGACTTAAAAAATTACTGGTATTATTTGAACATAGATTTTAATCTCTTGATTAAAAAAAAGACATTAAAACAGATCTATAGCACTCTAAAGACTTAGAAAAACAAATAGTCTACTGGGTCACAGCATTGTATATGCTTAGGAAATGTCCTTGATCCAGTAAATTAAGGATATTTTTGAGAAAGTGTCTTGGAGGTATTAATACTTTCTCCCCCAATTATCATCAGTATTTTAAGCCACCCTGAATGCAAGTGTGGCCATCTTTTACGAATTTGGTGCAGTTGTACAAAATTTATCCTGAGCTGAACTAGTCAGAGTCTCTCCTGATTCCTGAAAAAATTAACAAACAGCTGGAAACCAAGCTGCAATGAAACTCTACCAGTTAAAGAATAAGGATTTTAAGACAAATGATTTTGTGTAGAAAACATTATTTTTCCACATAACAGCTCTAATTTTATCTGCTACCTACTCAAAGTAAGCAGAAAAGCAAATGTTTCCTCAAAGAGCATGCTAGCCCAAATATCAGTAGATCAATTTATTTGTCCATGTGACATCCCCAGAGGCAGTTCCGAGCTGAATGCACAACTGCCTGTGGAGCTCACCAAAAGGCCAGATGTTGCTACTAGAATGTTCCAACTAGAATGTTCCAAAGCTTGGCATCTGGGGTCTTGGCAAGCCCCAGAGATAGCCTTGGGTCCTGTGCCTATTGCTAAAATAGGAAATGAAAGAAAGTTCCACAGCAGAGGGTCTAACTAATTCTAAAGAGATATACAGGAATGAAAGTAATTCAAAGTAACACTAGACAACACTAAATAATTGGGTTGTCTATATTGATTAAATATATAGTTAATGTTAAAATAGTTTTAAGGCTTAGGAAAATACTTTTTCATTGACTTTAAGCATGCTCTAAGCTAATTGTATCAATCAATCAAATTATTTGCCAGTAACTGAGAATGCACAGCACATCCTTCAGTAATGAAAAACTGCAGAAGAATGGCAGCCACACTTCTACTACCTAAGATCTCATTGTTTTAGAGTGTTTTCAACTATTCTCTATTCCATTTCCATGAAATTAAGTTTCAAGATGTAGAAGTCATGATATGGCTATTAGTATACAAAAATAGAGTTTTATGGATCTGATTTTGTAAAGGTATTGTTTATTTTGGGGCTACAAATTACAGGTTTTTAGGTAGCTTCTGAAAAGTAACATAGTAAAAAGAAGAACTTTGAAAATTCATATGGTTAATTCAGTAATCCCACTTCTTAGGAGTCTGTCCAAAGAAATTAATCAGATATGGACAAATGTTTATAAGAATGTTCATCATAAAGTTAATAGCTAAATACTGATACAAATTTCCAATAATAGGGTTGTTACAATATTCTGTGTCATTAAAATAATATTGACTTTTTAATGACATAGAAAAATATTCATGATATATTTAAAGCAGAAGACAAACTTTATAACAATAGGACCTCAATTTGGGAAAAAACATTCACATACTCAACACTGGAAAAAATATAAAAGTATAGCAGTTGTTATGTCTGGATGGGGGATTATGGGTAATTTTTATTTTCCTCTATATTTGTTAGCATTTGAAATATATTTTATAAGGATTATAAAATAAGCATTGTAAAACATTATGCAAATCAGCATTAAAACAAGTAGAATGCATATGGTTTGAAAAGGCTGAAAATTGACTACAGCTTCCTTAAACATGAGACTGAGAATTCTGCTTATTCTTAAACATTCCACCCATGCGTTGGGAATCCTCTGTCTTTACTAAGGATACACCAACGAATTCAAAAAGGAATCCGGATACCATTGGTCTGGTAAAAAAAAAATGTGAAAAATCTGTTTTTAAACTATTATTTCAGGAGTATTTTTAACAGTGCTGCACTCAGAAACCATTTCAAAGCAGGCAAAAATTTCATGATAATAAGTGACTTATCTTGTCATAAAATTGGTTTATTCCAATTTATTCCAAATATTAGCCTGTAAGTTACATCATTTATCATTTCCTTCCCAAGATCTTTATGCCATTTTCCTCTGCTTAACATTAAAAATTAGTCACAATAGTTTTATTGGGTTCCTGTTTTATAGTTAGAGGTTTTCAGTATTCTTTGTTTTATATTAGCTATTTATTTTTCTGTATTGATTCTTAAGAATATTTATCATTATATCAACTTATATATGTTTCTAAACATACCTGAAATTTGAATGCTTTAAGTATTTAATACCAATATCTGAAAATTTTTGTATAGACATTATGCTTAGTTACAAACATAAACCTCTTTTGCTTATAATGCCCGTTGGCAGTTGGCTTGGTATTTCAGTGACTTGGGGTTTAATTTTCACTAAGCAGATTTTTTAAAATTCCAAACAAATGCATCATAATCTATGTTAGATGTTCATTTAGCAATATCTCTGAGAGGTGGGACTGACTTTCCACTGTGGCATCAAGAGAGCAATCCATTAAATTCAGTTCTCTCTCTTTCTAAGGAGGGCAGCATGAACTCAGCTGGGCCCCATGGTCTTCAGCCCAGCCCTCGGCAGAAGCAGTGAATTCAGCCATAACTACAGCAGAGTCTGATCATTCTCCTGATGAAATTACACTGATCTAATTTGCACGCTGTGAAGACATTTGGCACTGGCTGGATCTGAGCCTTGACATCTTCATTGGAACTAAAAGTACACTAAGAACTGACATTACGTTTCACATTCTCTTCTGCCAGACTGTGGCATTTCGTCCTCTTTAAAGGCATTATTTCAAGAACATTTAATTTGGCTTTGATATGCCTGCCATTTTGCTGGGTGGAACATACTGCGCCAGAAAAGCTCAGCTGTAATAAAGTTTGGCACCAAGAGCTCACCATATACCTGCACCATCCTGTGCAATTTAATTGGCATTCAGTGGGTTGATAAATGGATTGGCTTAATGAGACAATATACTTGACATATGCAGGACTCTCTTGAGGAATAGGATTCATTTTTTCACTTCACACATCAACATGTTACAGATACCAACACAGTCACCTCCAGCAGCTGCACTGTAGCCAATGGAAGCCTTCCACTGTGTTGACCAATAATATTACCTTCCAGCTATCTCACTCCTTCCTCTTTTAGTACCAAAGTATGTTTTAAATTTCATTGTCTTTTGTATTTTCTCAGATACAAGGAATAAGATCGGATCCATGTTTAATTTATATAAATCTGCATAATCTCAGCAGATCAAACTGTTTTTTTAGGGGTCTAAACAGATTAGTTTTACCTACTGTAAAATGATGGCACAACTATAAAATACAGGTAATAATGAATTCTAGGTATAACTACTGGCATATACAATCATGTAATGGAGCAAGTGATTGACATTCTATCTCCGGAAATGCTGGCTTCAAGAATAAATTAATTAAAACAAAAAAGAAACACCATTTTTCACTCCATAGATTAGCAAAGATTAAAAAGAACCATAATGCCGAGTGTTGGCAGGGGATCCAGGAAATAAATGCCTCATGCTCTGCTGGTGGGATTCTAAATTAATACAACTTTTTTTGAAAGCCCATTGGCAATATGTATCAAAAACCTTAAGAATGAGCATAGCATTCACTAAGCACTTTCACTTCTCAAAATATATCCCAAGCAAATAATGAGATGTCAAAGATGAATATTTGATAATGATCATCACATTAATTGTAATAGAAGAAATTTTAAACAATCTAGATCTCTTAAAAAAGAGAGATTGAGTAAAATATGGAATACCTATAGTCTAGAATACTATACAGCTATTAAGATGATATAGAAATATTTATAATGAAAAAAAGTTCTTGATGCCTTTTTCTTTTGACAGAGTCTTGCCTTGTGGCCCAAGCTGGAGTGTAGTGGTGCCATCTCGGCTCACTACCACTTCTGCCTCCCGGGTTCAAGCAATTCTCTGCCTCATCCTTCCAAGTAGCTGGGATTACAGGTGCTCACTGCCATGATTGGGTAATTTTTGCATTTTTAGTAGAGATGGCATTTCACCAACTTGGCCAGGCTGGTCTTGACTCCTGACCTCATGATCTACCTGCCTCAGCCTCCCAAAGTGCTGGTCTTGATGTCTTTTATGCTGAAAAAGTATTATAAAACAGTAGGTTCATTATTGGTCATTTAAAAAATTACATATAAAACATATTTATACCCATACTAAAAAGAAAGTCAAGGGACAAATACCAACATAGTAATAATGCTTGCCTCTGGAGATAGGGATTGTTAGAGTTTCTCTCTTCCTTCTTTCTTTTTCTTATCTGTATATTTAATCAAATAACTTATTTATAAGTCTTAATAAGATGGCATTTAAACTTCTCAAGAAATTTCTTTCTGACCAAAATTTGATTTGGGGAAATTCTTTACAGTGTCATAAGTCAAATTATGCCTGTATAATTCAATTCTTTTTATGGTTCCAGGTCATTTAAGTATTCAGTGGAGTAGCTGTCCAGATAGATAATCCATCTTAGACAAATGAAGTTTCTTTCAGCCTCCAGCTCCTGGGATTTGTCAGTTTACCAGTAATAATTTAGTAGTAGCAAGCAGCAGATTTTTAGAATATTATCGACATTCAAAAGACTTCTAGTTTTTACCTCCTAGTCACAATTCTTATGTAATGAAAACTGCTTTGCCTATTCTGTTTTTTTTAACAAGGCCAAAGATTTCTAGAAATAGAATAATTTTATATGAAGGTCCAGACATGTAAAGGTTATTTATTTAGGTTTGCTGAGGTCTCATGGGAACCACTTTGTGCCTGACAAGAGGGATAATAGGGTCCCTGACTTCAAGTCTGACCATGCAAATAGCAAAGGAAAGATAATTGGGCTGGAATGAAAGTGCTTGAAAAGGGAGATCAGCTCAGGGTAGCCAAAGTGCTGCATAATGACCAATTGGAGGGCAGGCAGGCAGGATGCAGTGCCACGTGAACAGCATCCAGGACAGCTGTCTGCTCGCTGTCTCCTGTGCAGTGCGCCTCGACAGTACCTGCCTCTGGCTTCCTTCCTGCCCCTGAGGTGGGGAGGGTGTCCACAAGCCACCGCTCCTCATTTCAACGGGGTGCCAGTTTGATACTCTCCATCCTATTCAAAGGAAGTTCCAACATGCAAATAAGCCCAAGGAAATGAAAAAATGAAACCGTGTGTGACAGTTTCTAATTACTGCATAAAAACAACATATGGAAATTTCATTGTCCATTTCATCCCTCCACATGTACCATCAAGTCAGACTTCTTTTACTCAATCTCTCTCTTGAGCATTTGGACCTAATTGACTTCAATAAGAAGTTTTTTTTAGAAAAAAACTTTTGGATAGGATAATAGTATTTTTATTTTATTTTTTTAACAGCTGAATTATTGGGAGATTTTCATAACCTTGCTCTATTTTCCATGTGAGTTTTTTCATTGTATTCTAGTTAGTTAAGTGTATTCCCTAGGGTTGTTCACAACCTGAATTGAAATTGTCCATTCTTCAAAAGTTTAAATTAACTATCCCTAAGTACCTTTTATAAATGCTCGAGTGGGTCCCTAATCACTTATTAGGGGAGGCAGGAGGACCAGTTCGGCACTGTCATCTGCTCAGATGTTCAGGCAGCATATGCACCAGAGGCGGAAAAAGAAAAATCAAGCAGACACTGTTTGCTGACCAGAAAAATAACATCAAAACAAATTTCAAAAACCCAGAAATTAGTTAAGCAATGTGTTGTGGTAGAAAAGAGGACTGGATTGAGGGTCAAGAGATCTGGAGTTGGCTCCCTCCTTTGTACCACTATACTGTGTGATCTTAAGCATGTTCTTTGCTTCCTTCATTCTCTGCTTTAAAATAGGATTTAGTCTACAAGCCCTAAGGTTCCTTTTCTCTTACCTACATTCTCATACTATATAGAATAATTTAAGTACTATTTGTTTTCTATGCAGGTCTAGACACTGCTTACCAAAGGATGCTTGCATTTAAATACTAACCTTAAAGTTTAAAAGTTGACGCTAGACCAAAGAAGCAAGACATATATCAAGTGCCCATTTGCTAGAAGAAAAACCTTCCAATTTCTCTTCTCATCCCCCCTGGCCACAGAAGCAGAGTCAGTTAATGAATCAGAAAAAAGCTGGTTACCAGATGTCCTGGCTTATTAACACGCACATTGCATTCTGTAATGGCATTCACTGAGCAAGCTGTGTGGAACCGAGAGATGGCAAAGGAAAAGTTCTCCTCTCAGATGAGCTTCAAAATGTGTGTGTGCCTTGGTAAATTTCACTAGTGGTTGCTGCAGAAGTTCGTTTAAGCCTCTGTCCAGCATTGCATCTAGTGGGAGCTTGCCTGGGTTATAGTCACTCTCCAAGGTCATGGTATGTCATACCTTCTCAGCTCTTCCTCTTTCCTCTATTCTGTGCTGAACTGTCAACATGAACTCTTATATGTGGAAGAGAAAGACAACAATAAATTTAGGAGCAATACAAAGGAAAAGCCAATTCTGTTTGATTGGTTTTCACCATAGCTAATTTTAAAGCCACCCATTGTTCAGCTCTGCAGCCTAATTTTATGTTAATATCCTGAAAGTTGTCAAATCTTGGCAAAACCTATGCATAAATTACACAGAAAGTAGCTCACAGGAGGGGGAAAAGTAATGACTGTCATGGTTAGGCAAACCCATTAATAGTCTGACAAGCAATAACCCAGGAGCTCTGGTCAACTGCTGCAGACATCTGTGAAACTTTTCCAATTAATATCATTTCCCCCCCTTTTTTTTTTCCTTTTTGTGGCAAGAGGTATCAGCTGTGAAATAGCATGCAACTGACTGTTCATTATCAGCTTAGCCAGTACAGGTCGGGTTTATTGTCTCCCTTGGTTGACCACTGCCCTGATTTTCACAAAAAGCCAGTGTTTTTGAAGGAATGCTATGTTTTTAGTGTACAGAGATTGACCATCTTTAGAAAATAGGTACCAATGTTGTGTAGCTACTTACACAATAAAAAATAATTTTTTTTGTTTTTTGTTTTTGTTTTGTTTTTTGACAAAGAGTCTCACTCTGTTGCCCAGGCTGGAGTGCAGTGGCACAATCTCAGCTCACTGAAACCTCTGCCTCCCAAGCTCAAGCCATTTTCTTCCCTCAACGTCCCAAGTAGCTGGGATTACAGGTGCCCACCACCAAGCCCGGTGAATTTTGGTAGAGATGGGGTTTCACCATGTTGGCCAGGCTGGTCTTGAACTCCTGATCTCAGGTGATCTGCCCACCTTGGCCTCCCAAAGTGCTGGGATTACAGGCATGAGTGATTAGTCAGTGTCTGTGCCCTACTGGTGGTTAAATTATTTTGAGTATCACTCTTGTTTATATGTAATATATATTTACAATGTATACACATATATAATCTATTGATTATTTTCCCAGAGAATATTGCTGGTAGAATTATCTAAGTTTCCAGATAAGCGTGAAAGGCAACTCCATCTTTTCCAACAGCTGTTATAGCTGATGCACTCAGCATAGTGCCCAGCACTCAGTGGATACTCAAAAAAAAAATTTGTTCGATGAATGAATGGGTAGACAGATAAATGAATGTCAGTAGGGCATATTCTTACCTTAGCCTTGGTATTGTAGCTCCATTTATTGGTTTTATGCAAAACTTCTTTGCCACTAAAAATCATGGCCTGTGTGGAGGGCTTTCTTAGAAAGTGCTATAGAAGACTTGCTTTTCTTAAAGCATAAGCAATCTGAAATGCCTGACCTACGGAATCATTTAGTAAACATTTTTCTGAGCTCCTGCCTTGTGTCAGGCCTGGTGCTTTGAGGAGAAGACAAGAAGATGAGTGAAGCATGGTTTTTGCTATCACAGAACTCATGGAATGCTTAGAGAGGTTTCGTTGTGGAAAGGTGAGGAAAAGAGACAAGACACATGCTATAATACTGGTGTGAACAGACTTCAGGGAGCAGCACACTCTGCACAGTATTGCAGGGACAGGTGTCATGGTAAAGGGACATTGGGCTGCATCTTGATAAAAAAAAATATGGCTTGGCAGAAAGAGTGAATTAAAGCTTTCAAAGCTCAGGATCTGCATGTGTAGAGAAATGGAATAATAAAGGACATAAACTTTTAGGGAACAATGAGATGGTCAGGGGCTGGAAGCAGAGGGCCTGGGAGGATGTGGCAGGAGATTAGGCTGGAGAGGTGAGCTAGGCTATGATAAGAAGTGGCTTTGGTGTCACACGAGTGACTATGGAGTGTATCCTGCAGGAAACTAGGGACCAGTGGAGCCTTTAAGGAGATAAATAACTGTTGGTATTGCCATTTGTAGGGAAGGGGCAGGAGTGGGGAGGGAAGGGGTGCTGAATCATCATAGGAAGGCCAGTGGGAATGTTATTTCAATAGCTTCATAAAGAGACGACAAGAAGCAACAGACTCTAAAGATATCTCAGAAGCAGAACTGTCAAGATTTTGTGATTGATTGCATGTGGGGGTAAAATAGATATGATAGAGGATGACTTACAGCTTTTTGTAAGTGGTGAAGCCTTTAATCAAGACAGAAACACAGGGAGGCAGCTGGCTAGGGTAGGAGCAGGAGTGAAGAGACTACACAGACATAGGAAACAGTAACATGGGCATTTTCTAGAAATCAGTCTTTGGAGAATAAGGAGAAGCTCTTCACCAGATCACTTCCAACAATCATCAATAAAGCCAATAAATCAAACCAGAGCAAAACAAACCAGCTCTAACAGATGCTTATCAAAGGCAAATGCAATTGGAAAGACTTCTTTGTGAGGAATAACCATGGGGAACAATTATGAAAATGTACTCATGATAAATTTGTCATATGAACTCAAATAAAAAGAGCTCATTAACAGGAAGCTCTCTAAAGCCTCAAGGTTCTGAGGTTTCTCAAATGCCTGCTGAGTGAAATGCTCCAGCTGACCTATTTCTTCTTCCTTCCCTAAATATTATAGTAGCATTTTCCAAATGAAAATTAAATTCATAAAATTCAAAAACCCCCAAACAATCACAGTCTTCAATTTGGCAACACATGTGGATTACTTTCCAGCCTTGTCAGGATAGAACAGATTCTGGACGAATCACAAAAGAAGTGCTGGTACAATCACACAGACGAATGCCAGTTGTCTGAAAAAACAAGTTTGCTGTCATCTTGGGACATATCACTTTTAGAAACAATGACCCATTTGGCAGCCTCACACACATTCCCAACTCTGAAAGCTTTCCAACATTCCAGGCCTTACTTTATTTAGGTCTGGGATTTTGGAAAATAAATCTTTGGTGAAGCAAGTGCAGAATCTTAATTCCATTCAGTATTACTCATTCCATTCACACCATGTTTTTTTCCTCTCATTGTGTCTTCTGTTACTGACCCTTGTTTTTCTGCCTGGGAGACCTTGCCTGGACACCTCATATCAAATGGCAGCAGTGTGCAATGTCTAATTATTTCACCGTTGAACTTGAACAGCTGTCCGAGATGGTCTATTTAACCGTGCTGGTCATCTGGTTTTTGAAAACAGCCTTTGTTATATGAAGGATGTGGTTTTCCTCATTAGAAAATGTTTCATTTTGTTCCAGTCAACATCTGAAAGGGCCTGAGTTAGATTTATTCAAAATATCATGCTCCACTTTTTCAGTTTCAATTAAATTTTTATTGACTAGATGAGGTTTCTAAAGGGTAGAGAGTTAGGTGTCCCAGGACCCAGGAAATATTCCGCTTGTTTCCAAGCACCTGACAGTATCACTCTTCATCAAATTTTGAGACTTCAAATGGTTCTCCTAGCATAGAGTGAGATTTTCTAGAATATCTGAATTCTCTGAGCCAAAACATAAGTTCCTGGAGAATTTCTACTCTGCACACCTATGTTGAGAAAGATTCTGGGAAGCAAAATGTTTTCCCCTTGAAAAAGGAGTTCAGACTAAGTTTCAGGGAGAAAGTGAGGTCATAGAAGAGTGGTAGACAAGTGTAAGAACGGCCCTTTGTCAGGGAACTGGAGAGAGGGTGGTGGGGCCCTGGGAAGCAAAGGGGCCCTGTTTTTAGTGAAGGCCTTTGACTTCTGAACTCACGATCTCTTCATTCTTTATGGGGTTTACTTCGCTGTCAACTGTCCTTTGTTCACACTTGCCTGTTAACTTGACTTCCACTGTAGGGTGATGGTCTTTTTGCCTCCCCATCTTTGGATCTTCAGATACAAACAGTTTTAATGATTCCTCCATGTCCTCTGTGCAAACAGCTTAATAGGCTGTTATATTTTTTCATTTCACTCATGTTCTCATTAGGTTAATATGAAATGAATGTAATAATTTCCAACATGATTACAACAAGAAGTAACTAAGAATGTGTATATTGTTCTTCATCTTATAAATCATTTTCACAATGTATCTCACTTATTCATTCATAGTCCTTGAGTAATTGTTAATTTAAGATTATTAGACCTAACAAATTTTTAAAAATGAATCAATTCCTCCTCAAAAGGTAGTTTGCAGATATTTGCATAGGCTAAATAAAAATAGTAAAACATTAAAAGTTTTTCTCAATGATTAAAAAAAAGTGTTTATGACTTCTTCCTAATCTCAAATATCTTTCCAGTAAAAGTTAGAATCGAATTTTCTGCTTTCCGATTATATGTTTGACTCGAAATGAAGCAACATTTTGCTTATGTTTATTCAGTTAAGAAGAATCAAGCTCAATTTCTAGTACTCATAAATATCTAGAAAAAAATTCTCATGGAAGATATTTTATTACTATATAAGTTAATATATATTCCTAAGTCTATGGATACTTTCAATAAGCTGACAACATAATTCTGTGAGAAAACACATTCTTTTGAAAAGTTATTACATTTAAAATAAAAATACATAAAATGCACGATATAAAAATGGTTGTCACTTTTTCTCTTTAGGATAATTTATAACTTGTCCAGGGTCAATAAGGCCAAATGCTCTAAGCAATATAGAGAAAAAGCCACATCATGGAATTGCTAAAGAGTACAAAGGGGTCATTGATTTATAAAGCAGACGATCTTCTAGTTTTCTGCTTTATATTACGAACATTCTTCTATAACCCTTTCATTCCTGGGTCAATTAAACCAGTAAAAGTGGTTGGCTTGTAGGGCAAGTCTGGGGCCCACATTTGGGCCCATGATCAGCATTTTAGCAGTTTAAGGATATAGGTCTGTGTTCACATATAACTCCTTACCTTCCCCACCAAGAGTGAAGAAGGGCCCAAAACTGCTAGGTGCCTTCCAGTATCCATTCTTCTCTTCTTCCTCAGGAACAAATTTTTATTTGGCATAGAAATGCAAACAACCTAAAGATTACATTTTATTTCCTTCCTAACAGTTAGGTGTGGCCAAATGGCTAAATGCTGGTCTATGAGATGAAACAGTCCTTGGGTAGCCTGCTTACAGTCAGCTGACTTGCAGGGATATTTAACTTTTGTTCTTTCTTCCTGATGTTTGGACTGCAAATGTGATGAATGGGGCTCTGGTTACCATCTGGAATTATGTGGTGAAAAACTTGAGAATGGAAAGAGAGGCAAAAAATGAGAAGGATGGTGTAGATTCCTGATGCCTTTGTTTCTGTCACTCCAGCCTGGACTGCATAACTCCAGATGACTTACATGTGAGAGAGAAAGAAACTTTTATCTTTGTAAAGTCACTATTAGTATGGGTTTTCTATTACATAAATCCAATTCAAGGTGAAAGAAGAGGGAATTTTATTTCAATTTTGCTATTCCTGGGAAGAGCTGTATGACCTTCAAAGCCTCTCTTTAGAAACTGTAAGAGTGGTAGACCTCAGTGGGCCTGGACCACATGTGACAGGACATAATGATAATAATGGTACTATTAGCATTTAGTGAAAGCTTTATGCCAGTCATGTTCAAGGTTCCTTTTTACAGGCTTTTTACTTAATTATCATACATACACCACACTTCAGTGTGTGTGTGTATACTATGTGTGTGTGTGTGTGTGTGTGTGTGTGTATTTATGCACATACAGTCACATGCCACTTAACAACGGGGATCTGTTCTGAGAAATGTGTTGTTAGGTGATCTTGTCATCAAGTGAACATCATAGAGTGTACTCACACAAACCCAGGTGGTACAGCCTACTACACACGTAAGTTATATGGTATAGCCTATTGCTCCTAGGCTACAAGCCTATACAGCATGTTACTATGCTGAATCCAGTAGGCAGCTGTAACACGATGGTATTTGTGTATCTAAACATATCTAAACATAGAAAAGGTACAGTAAAAATATGGTCTAAAAGATTAAAAATAGTACATTTACATAGGACCCTTATTATGAATGGAGCTTGCAGGACTATAAAGTTGCTCTGGGTGAGTCAGTGAGTAATGAGTGAATATGAAGGCCTAGGATATTATTGTGCTTGTACATTATTGTAGAATTTATAAATACTCTACACTTAGGCTATAATACATTTAAAAACATTTTCTTTCTTCAGTAATAAATTAGCCTTAGCTTACTCTAATTTTTTACTTCATACACTTTTAATTTTTAAAAAACTTTTTGACTCTTTTGTAATAACACTTAGCTTAAAACACAAACACATTGTATGGGTATACAAAAATATTTTCTTTCTTATATCCTTATTCCATAAGCTTTTTTCTATTTTTGGAATTTCTTAATTTTTAAAAACTTTTCCAACTTTTTTGTTAAAAATTAAGATACAAACACACATATTAGTGTAGGCCTACACAGGGTCAGGATCATCAATATCACTATATATATATATCACAAATATATCACTATATCTTCCATGTTCACATCTTGTCTCACTAGTAGATCTTCGGGGCAATAAGAGGCATGGAGCTGTCATCTTCTATGATAACAATGCCTTCTTATGTAATACCTCCTGTGGGACTGCCTGGGGCTGTTTTATAGTTGACATTTTTTATAGATAGAAGGAATACACTCCAAAATAATGATAAAAGTATAGTAAATACATAAACCAGTCACATAGTCATTTATTATCATCACCAAGCACTGCATACTATGCATAATTGTATGTGCTATATTTTTACATGCCTGGCAGCACAGTAAGTTTGTTTATACCAGCAGCACTGCAAACATGAGTAATGTGTAACACTATGATATTAGAATGACTGCAACATCACCAAGCAATAGGAATTTTTCAGCTTTATTATAATCTTATGGGACCACTGCCATATATGCAGTCTGTCGTTAACTGAAATGTCATGATGTGACACATGACTCTGTGTGTATGTATCTGTGTGTGTATGTGTGTCTATGAAAACAACCCTGAAAAGTAGGTACTGTTATTATCCCTGTTATGTAAACAGGGAAACTGAGAAGTTTAGGGAGTTACTCTCAAATGGCAGCGCTGGGAATTAAAATTCAAAGTCTTTGGTCTTAATCACGAGGCCATGCTGCCTCCCAGTGAAGGAAGGAACTAGCCATCTTCTAAGCATTTTCTCTTCTGAGAATAGAATGTTTTCATTTTTTATTACTTTACCGTCAATATCCTTTTTATATAAGATGGACACTCCACAGACTACAATGTATATGCATTGATTACTAGTCTTATCTTAATAGATTTAATCACAGAGCCTTAGAGAAGAACCAGCTTATCAAAATGTCTCCACAGACTTACCATTGCCAGCCTTAGTAAGGGTGAGGGGAGAGTATAGGCCAAATGGGCAGTGCTCAGTAACCTACTATATCATATCACTGTGGAACAACAACCAACAACAAAACATTTGCCTCCCAGAATTCTATTCAGAGTCTTCTTGAGTACAGCAGTAACATCACATACTTATCATGAAGTAATCCTGGAAGGCTGTATAAAGGTCCCCGAAAGATAGTATGTATTCAGATCTATTTTGTCTTCCAATTATAAAATGTTAAGAGGTTACACTCTTATTACTTTGCTTAGAAGAATTGATAGTGCCATGGGAAATGAAAGCTTCACCTCCATTCTTGTTTTGCTTTTGGTGGTTGTTGCTATTATTTATTTTGTATGAACATCATCAAAACATACATAGAATAATAGACCGCCTAAATGTGTATCAGTCAGGATATTGTACGTCATGTACAGAAAAAAAATCCAAATGTCAGAGGCCTGTAACGTTCAATGTTTTTCTATTTTTTACTCTTACTTTCTGTTCATTATAGATCAACTTGGGACGTGGATTTATGTCACCTTCACTGCAGTACCCAGGAGGCTGATAAAGAAGCCCTTTTCTAGGATATCACTATTCTCATGTCAGTGGAAAGTAAATGATGGTGAAGCACTGACTGGCTTAAAACTGCTGATCAAAATTGATACATGTCACTTCTGTTTACCTTTCTTTAAATAAAGCCAGATGTGTTACTAAAACTAATATCATTAGGGTGGGGACATATGCTTCCACACAACGGGCACCACAAGGAGGGATTGTGACCCCAAATATAGTAATATTTTGACCCCAAATATAGTAATCTTCCACAAGCCTTCAAGGATAAAATATGTAGATTACTCCAGCCATACTGTGGTATTTCTAGTTTCTCCAATTGATCATGTGTTCTCTCACATTTGCACCTGATATTTGTTATTTTTTTTCTACCT
This sequence comes from Cacajao melanocephalus, assembly GCA_963573385.1. Classification (NCBI taxonomy): domain Eukaryota; kingdom Metazoa; phylum Chordata; class Mammalia; order Primates; family Pitheciidae; genus Cacajao; species Cacajao melanocephalus. The sequence continues at coordinate 51,149 of CAUYLG010012025.1, forward strand.
GAAGCTCTTTGTCTCCCTTCTTCACACAGCTAGTACTTGTACAACTTCCAGTTCCAGACTAGATAATACATCTTCTTGTAATTCTTCCTTGACTCCCTAATCCTATGCTCTATGGGTATTTCCATAGTTAACAGGTTTCAAATAGGTTTTAGATCTCTACAAAATTTCTTGTTTTATTTTTTGTTTCATATTGTATTTTTCTTTTCTTTTCCTTTTTTGCTTGACCACTCAAAGGTAAGTGCATTGAAGGCAAAGAGTGTATCTGGTTCCCCTAACATAAAACCTGGCACATAGTAATTAATTGCCCAATTAATATTGTTAAATGAACATTATCTCGACAGCTTCACCCAATCAATTTCTGTTTTGTTATGAGGAAATGTGGCATGGAAAAATAAAGACTACTAAAAATTATTTGCCAGTCACATAAGTGAATCATCTTGGATATCTAACCAGTTGAGACTTCAGTTGACTCCAGCTTCACCAGACATCTAACTGCAGTGATATGAAAGAGTCTCAAGGCAGAATGTAGAAAAGGCAGGGACCACTGGTAGGAATTTGGAGTTGTGATTGATCATTTGGGGATGGTTGGGAAATGCTTCATATAAAAAGCAACCAGTCCTTTTTAGGTTAAAGAAAATAAGGTTCCTGTGATCATAGCTTGATAAGTTATAATTACTACTTTTCTGCTTCTCTTCTTCACTTGTTGCTAGCTCTTCATTAATTCTTCATTAATATACAAGTATATTTGGCTAAATGATTCAATTTAGATAAAAACATTAATTTATTTGGACTAAGGTACAGCATTGCCACTTAAAAAAACACACAAGTATGCCTACACACATATTTGTGCTGGAACTGGCAGATATCATGAACAATGCATCCTCATATATAATTAGCATGTTTCAAAAACCAGTATAGCCAAGGAGACATAAAATAAAAAAGAAATATATTAGAATCATTATTGCCAGAAGACTTCTTAACTTTTTATCAGATAGCTAGAACAAAAAGTTTCTGGTGACATAGAAAAGTCTATGCCAGTAGCAGTATTTTGACATACTCCTTATCATCTGATCCACTTGATCTGTGTTTTTGTACCCTAGTTTCACGTCAGAATTACTTGGTAGGCAGGCATTTAAAAAGTACTAATGACCATACTCTATTAGGCTGGGACAATGGTATTTCTAAAAATTCCTTGGGTGTGTATAATGTTTAGCCAGGGAGCAGAATTGCTAATATAAATAATCAGGCGCTGTAGCTTAGTCATTTTTTTTTTTAATGAACTTGCATCTAGTAACAAGAGGGTCTAAGCTTTATTTCGCCCCAGATGTAGATAGAGTAAAACCAGAGAAAATGCTTATGTCTCCTGAAGCTTTCAGATATCCAATTTAAAAGGTCTGCTGACAACAGCTGGGTTTAATGCCAAGAGACTAACCACTTCTGGACACTGGATTGCAAAAGGGAGAAGAGATACGAGAAGTAAGTCCTTCAAAATAGATTATGGCTGATATCTTTGCCTGGACAAAGGATGATCACTGCCTCATCGTCCTGGGCACATAGTGAGAACACCATTGACAACATCAGGAGTATGTAGGGAATGCTTTATGTGGATTTGGAAAACATGGATAGTGAAAAAAAATTTCAAAGCCTTTTCTACGGCTTTAATGGCATTATTAGACAGGCATAAGTGTTATAAACTATTTCCTTCCAACTTCCACATAGATTACATAATATAAACTGCATGGAGATAAGTATTTGCCCTGATATTTTCCTTTGCTCAACAATGTAGTTCTCTCTCTCAACAATTCTCTGTATGATATTTCATCACAATGCCTAGTATCCATATATTTCAAAAATCCAAGTGTTTGATGGATGTTTTCATTCTGTAATCTATTTAGTCAGATAATACCTTCCAGGATCAAAAATATAAATGCCACTTTAATCACTATAGCCAATGCAATGACTACACTGTCACAATATTTAAAAATTATTTTTGTTCTTTCACAGTTTTGAATCTGGTGGATGTCAGACACAGTTGGAAGCTATTTTTGGCGAGCTAGTTTTCCTGGGAAGATATAGTGACACTGATGTTGAAGGTTGTGTGGCGGATATGGGGGCATATCTGTTTCAACATTAGCAGCTTTACTGTCTGTCCAAGTTACCCATTTCCTCTTTTAAGATACCACAATATATAGGCTTGTTTGCCTACTCCTCTTGAAGGCAGCAGGTTGGGTTAGATTGGGAAGATGGCATGAAGGTGGAGGGGCAGACATAGTTGAATTCTTTGCATGTCTGTAAATTTCTACAGGGATTTCAAATTCTGCTTCCAGTTCCCAAGGTTCAGAGAGCAATGCCATTGTTAAAAACTACAATTGACAGTATAGAGACTTTACCTGGAGTCTTTTGTTTATGCTTCATTTGTTCAAAGTAACACTTTCCTTAAATTGTTTTCTTATATCATTTTAGAAGTTTTAAATATTTATTTCCAAGAACAAGCTTGTCTTTTGGAGGGTTAACACTAGCATTTTGTGATTCTATATTGCTTCAGTAATGACAGCAATAGGTAACTTTATGGAAGGCTTGTGGGGAAGCTCATGGGAATTGAGGGATAGCTAGTGAACCAGGTTTGGAACAAGTAGGTCATTTGTCATCCAGTTGCCAAAAAAGGAAATGAAACTACCATTTCTCTACCTTTGCAACACTCTGATCAAGATTCAAAGTTGGGGAAGAGAGAGTAATTGGCTGGATTTAGTTCTAGGCCTAGTGAAATCTAGAGAAAAGAATAGGAGGGAAAATACCTAGCTTACCACCCCACTAGCACGGTACACAATGGGGAGAAGATATTTCTCCAAAGGAAATAGCATACTGATAAGGATGGAGAATGGATGCTGGATAGCCAAGAAACAATGACTGTCCCAGTCTGTATTATTGCTTTTGTGGGATACATGGCAAGACTTCTGCCTCTCAGCAAGAACATACACTAAAGAAACAGAAACAACAAATCTTATTAAATAAACTTGCAGCTGAAAAACATGGTGTTTTTATGTTAAAAATAAAACAAAACCAAAATGTATCACGAACAGTTTCTTTTCTTTCCATCATTCATCACGAGATTCTGGAACAAAACTTGGCAAAGCGTGAGTCTAAAGGTACTTCTTTCCAGTTTGCTTGGCCAGTTAGGCTATGTTCCTCTGCAGTATCATGTATGTCAGCTATTTACAGTAGTCCCTCATCTGTGGTTTCACTTTTTGCAGTTTCAGTTACCTGCGGTCAACTGTGATCCAAAAATATTAAATCAAAAATTGCAGAAATAAACAACTTATACACTTTAAATTGTTCACTATTCTATGTAGTGTGAGGAAATGTCATGCTGTTCCACACTGTCTTGCCCAGGACATGAACTGTCCCTTTATCCAGTGTATTTATGCTGTAGACACTACCCACCCTTTAGTCACTTAGTAGCTGTCTTGGTTATCAGACCAGTTGTCTCGGTATCACAGCGCTTGTGTTAAAGTGACTCTAATTATACATAATAATGGCCCCCAACTCAAGAATCATAATGCATTCATTTTGTTATAATTGTTACATTTTATTTTGGTTGTTGTTATTCTGTTACTCTGCCTAATTTACGCATTAAACTTTATCATACATATGTACATATAAGAAAAATATAGATACATAAGGTTTGGTATTATCTGCTGTTTCAGGCACCTATTGCTGGCTTTTGGAACATACTCCCTGTGGATAAAGGGGGACTACTGTACATCTATTTTTAAGCCGTGGTGATATTGTTTTGTTTTTACTCTGTTTCTGTGGCAGGTTAATGATGATATAGTTTTGAAGGCTGAGTGGACTTCAGTTGAGTGAACAATAGACAAGACTGGATTTGGAACACCCCTTTAGCTTCAGAAAGTCAATGCAGTTGGAGCGTGGAGTGACACCTAAGGAATCTTGGGTTTTGAACTGAGATGTGAGGAGAGAGGCTAAAAGCACAAGTAAAGAGCAAATCAGAAAAACATATGACAGAACCACAAGTTCTTTTGGTCATCATAGAATCACATCGATTTGGGATAGCAAACACTTGACTCATAAACTCATTTGATCTCATCTTATACTCAAGATGCATCACTGATCAATCAAGACACTGCAACTGATGAGCTGCAGAGAAATTTACCTGTGGCTCTGTCCTTTCTAAGTCATCTATTTATAGCACTATTCTAATCATCTTTTTAAAACTTCAAATTAGATCTCTAAAACTTCTGACAATCTTGCTCCAAAAACATTTATCCCCCAGCATATACACTGAACACTCATTGTTTCATGACTTTGTGTACACAGTTTCCTTTTTCTCAAATATTCTTTACCTTCTGGCTCATTGGTGAACTCCTTCCTATCCTTCAAAACATTTTGTCCCTTTCTTACACACCTTTCTGAATCCACCAGGCTAATTATTCTAGACCTCTGTACTTCTAGAACACTGTATTTCCCTCTCTTATATGATAACTTTCATTGAATTTTAATGTTTATATAAGCCATAATTACTTTTGCACCAACCTAATATGTCTGTGTTTTTCATTAGACTTCATGCCACTTGAAAGTAGAAATACATCTTATTCTTCTTTTTATTTGTTCTAACTTAATTCCAGTTTTGGCCCCATTATAGATGCTCAGTAAATCATAATTGGTTGAATAAATGAATGTTAACCAAGTTTTGTAATCATTCTATCATAACACTGAGAAATAAGGGGCCTTTTGACTCAATGTTATATTTTCTGTATTAAGTAAAAGTTTATGTTTTTGAACTTGGATGTAGTGTATGCTCTATCTTCACTTGAAATATTAAATTGAAGTTTATAGTGTTGCTTGTTTCATCTTGCTTTAGCCTAATTTGTGTATTGCTCCTTATAAATGTAACGTCTTACGCTATTTAGAGAAGCTGAGATTAATCAAAACCCCTGTGCTCTAAAAAGAATATCCATATTTATTGTTTGAATTATATATAATTCTGTTTAACAACATTTTTCTGCATACGGTTTTGAATCTCATTGACTAGATGTCCATCTTCAACCTCATCTCATCATACAGTATTCACAGGAGTGTTTGGTTTAAAAATGCACAAAGGTATCTTATTAAATAATGTCACAAACATGAAGTTCATTATTATGCAAATGCCATCCTTGGAACAGATTTGTTAATTGCAACTCATTTGCATAATTAATGAACTCCCAAATGAATTATGCCTTTGCAGATTTGTGCAGCACTGTTTTAAAATAAATTATAAAATACATGTCAAAGGAAGAATGCTTTCTGGGTTCCCACAGCATTGCTTGAAAATTAATTACCAAATGCTTGTCAAATTAAAATGAGTTTGTAGTTTTTACAATGTTACTTTAAAATTAATCGCAAAATAAAATGTCACTGCATTAAAGTAAACAACTTATTTTTTCTTAAAAGAACCACAGAAAACAGCATTTTAACTTCAATTACATTGTTTGGTATCGTGATTCTAGTGTTTTATTCATTTCATCTTTACACTGTGACTTAACAAAGTTCGTAGTTGTTAGCATGTTAATGTTTGATAAATTGAGATTTAATTTAATTTCATTATGTAGCTTATTTTATATGGTTGATGATTAATACCTTGCATATGAACTCAGTATGGATTTGTTCATGATAAACTGGAATTTAAAAAAACTTCAAGGTCACTTAAATCTGTTGTAACAGCAGTATTCTTAAGGTTTGTTTTATTTCAAGTTTTGACTGCTGCCAGTTAAAATGATTAAAAGCATGTAGTTTGAATCATTCTGCCTCTTCTGACTAATATAGTAGTATAGTTCCTCTCTTTGATGCAGACAAGGCTTTTTCCTTTCACGCTACTGTCTTCGCACTATGGAAACTCTCTGCTCTTGTACAGAAGCCACAGCTACTCCCCAGTCCCAGACTCCCCAGCCCGCAGGGACTATCCATCCCGCAGGAAATTAGATGGAAACACCATTAGACCTAAAATTTGATTTGGCCAAAATAAACTTCAAAACAATAGACTTGAATTTTGAGGAATTAAGGTTGCTCACCAAATACCTTTTCTAAAGATTAAAAGATAATAATCATAATGAATTAGTATCCCCACCTAGTAGTATGAGAATATCTAATAGAGAGACACCCACTCTCTTAAGAAAAGAAGTTCATTTATTTTTTTAACAGTAGTATCCCTTCTGCTCACCTCTCCCTCGCCCCATCCTCCAAACCAAACCAAATGTCTGTGGTTTATATTCCATTTTGTCAGTTTTTGAGCCTGGAATGCAAATCCATGGGGAAGGTCTTTGCTTGACATGATTGCAACTATGCAAATTGACACCAACTAGACAATAATTCTTAAGTAAAATGATAAACTATTTTGCTTTCTTTAGAAAAAAAATCTGTATATAGTTGCTTTTCTAAACCCCTGTGAGTGATTTCATGTTGCACTTTCTATAAACTGATATGCATAACAGCCCTTTTTGAAGAGGCAATATTTCTTCCACTTCATACCTGGTGTATGAATAAACCTAAGTGGTTCACGCACTTACATGGATTTGACCTTTTATCATTTTCTATTTCAGTCTGGCACAGATATTACTCAAAGACTTAAAACAGTTTTTACAATCAAATAAAAGAAAACCTACTATTGTTTAAGCTTTGATGCTACCCGGCACTTATTCTTTTGTTTAAATTCCTTAGGATATTCCAACTGAAATTCTAAATCACTATGCTCAGAAGTATAGCAGAATAAAACACTCAACACAGACAAACTACCCTCATGACAAAAAAAAAAAAAATTAGTGGGCCAATAACCACATATGAAAGTCTAAGTTATTTTGTACAGATGCACCATCTTTCATTAGGAACATCATTTACTTTGAGAGGGCTCCCATTGAATTAAAATTCTAGAGAATGTGATCCACAATTTATGTTCTTTAATAAACTACAGCCTGCGAACCATTCCAGTCTTTGGGAAATTTTCACATTAATGAGAATAAGAGTGAATAAAGCCAGTTTTTATTGATTGAATGTAAACCTTTTGTGAAGACTTGTAAGGGTTACTCTTCAAGAGTAGACCTTGTAAGGTCTACTCTTCACATAATCTTCATGGCAATCCAAATGTATTCATTTCTGTATTTTATTATACAAGTTTCAGAAACAAGGGTAGAATGGCTAGCCTATAAAATAGATCAGCATCCAAATTTCTTTATTAAAATCATGGCTTTTTTTTTTCCTTCCAAAAGGATTCTCATTCCTTCTTCTATGCTTTTTTATTTTTAAATATTTAACTGAAAAATAAAAATTCTATCTATTCAAGGTATAAAATATGATGCAACATGTATACTGTATAACAATAACCATGATAAAAAGAATTAACATATTCATTACCACTTGTAGTTACTATTTGTGTGTGGTAGGGGTTGAGGACACTTAAAATCTGCTCTCTTATCAAATTTCAAGTAAACAACAAAGTATTATTAATGATAGTCACCATGGATAAAAAATGTGGTATATATAATGGAATATTATTTAGCCATAAATAGAAGAAAATTCTCCCATTAGTAACAACATAGATGAAACTAGAGGACATTATGCTAAGTAAATTAAGCCAGACACAGAGAGACAAATACTGTATGATTTCACTCATATGTGGAATCTAAAAACATCAAACTCTTCAAAGCAGATAATACAACTGTGGCTGCCAGGGAGGTGAGCGGGGGGTGGGGGTGGGAGAAATGGGGAAATGTTGGTCAAAGGAAGCAAAGTTTCAGTTATAAGATGAGTAAGTCTGAGGATCTAATGTGCAATATAATGGTATTTTAACTGAGTTTCAGTGTCAGTTTGCACAAAATGTCATATAAACTGGACTTAAGAAAATGAAGTTTGCTTTCAGCTTCCTTTGGCTACCTTTTCAGTTCCTTCCAAAAATATGCTTTTTTTTTTTTTTCCATGGAGCCTTTCCAAGTGGCTTTGTTGTCTAGATCAAGATCAAAGACCATAAAACCCAAATCTACCATCTTTATTTAGAAAAATCTACCAAAGAGAAGAGGTTTAATGGTACTTTGTAAACCAAAGTTATCCTTCAGGTTGTAATATCGAAAATGTCCGTCTCCTATGATTTCTGTTTCAATTATTGAAAATCCATTGTTTTCTTATTTTTTATGATGGCATTTCTAGGCATTTCATACACTATTCCAAATTTGTAAGTTAAATATATATTTTAAGCTACGAGCCAGAAAAGCTTTTATTTCTCCCAAAACAAGTGCTAAATCTGTTTTTTATTATCACTGGGCATAAATAATCATTTTCTTCAGAAATCATTTCAGAAAATTAAAAAAAAAATCTTCCTAGAAAAGATTCTCCTATACTGCCTCTTTATACGCCATTGAATGTATTTAAGTTACTAGAAACTTTTGTCTCTTCAGTAAAGGGAAATTTCTAAAATTTCTCAGTATTATATGGCAAAATAACTAAACTGCATTCTTTAACTTCTTCAATTAGACATACAGGTAATGTAGATACATAGCCAGAAAGAATAACAGGCATTTTGTGACTTCAACAGCAACCCAGAATTTCATTTTATTTGTTAATTTTTCTGATTTGTGAATACTTATTCTCCTTTCTGAACATTAACTGTGACTGAAAGATTCAGAGACTTATTGAATATTCATGCAAATAATTTGAGATCTTTCTTCCCTAGAGTTCAAGTTGAAATACATTGTTGATGTGTGTCCACTGTGACATACTGTGACATTCTTTTGCAGTTATTTTTAATTAGAAATAAAATATTAATCTATTTGAGTTTGTATATAGAACGTATTTGGAAGGAGGAAAGAACTCAGAGAGACACACAGTGACAGAATTTTAATTAATTTATTTTAAAGAGAAGTCACTTTAACTTGAAGGTTAGCCTCCTTTGTGATTTACAGAAGGGAATTCACAATGACTACAACTTACAGAGAAAACTGAAATCACTTATGGTTCGGTTCCTCTTATTAATTCAGAATGAATACAGGGCTTGTTTTCCTCAAGCCTCAAGAATTAGGAAGCTGAAATTGTGAACTGTTCTTTGGATTGCAGACTTCTTCTATTAGAGCTACTACTCTGTGCTAAGTTTCAGTGAAGAGCTTCTAAAGCTTTTGAAGAAATAACTGTGGTGGCTGAGTTCATGTCATGCAATTTCAGGTTCCCTTCTGAGCAAAGGTCCAGTTATTAAAATTTAAAGAACTTTTCAAGGCTTCTCTGCTGAAACTATTAAATGGCAAATATTAAGGGAAAAGAGTCACTTCTATCTCAATGCTATTTTAGATATGTGACTACTTAGAACCCCACCTTGTCAATGTTTTTGCCCTCTTAAATCACTGAACAGCATCAAGAACATCTACTAATTTAGGCTACGTGTACACTATAAAGACTCTTCGTCCATGAATTTGACAGTAACAGCTGATTTATATATTCTGATTCTTAAAAGTTTTTTAGCTTTTTCAATTTCATGCTCTCTACTAAAATGGTGGGAGTACAGGGATGGGAGAAGCAAATATCAAATCACTCCTCCTGCATGTTTTTGGCTAGCTCTACCAAGAGTGCACATTGCTTTCTACTTTTATTCAGCCCTAAAATCAACTCCTGGAAGTTTCTGCCAAAGAGGCAACTTTTCACTCAAAATTATGAGATGTTTTACTAATCATCTGTTCAACTGCATTCAACAAATATTTACTGACCACCTATTTTGTGCCAGATAGCGTTCTAGATGTTTAGGATTTATCAGGAACAAAATAGAATCAATAGACATGGAGCACTGTTCTGAGACTGACAATAACTACTAAATATATAAATAGTACTAAATGACAGTAAGTGCTAAAACGTATAAAATGTGATCTCTGCTCTCAAAAAGTTTACAATCTTGAATGGGGGGTGATAATTGATCAATATAAAAACCGTGACCTGCCACGAGATAGCACATGAAGTCTCAAACCTTTTAGATGTTGAATACATGAGTTTTTGTCAGAGAAGAGACAAGTTTGAACTTGGGGGTGAGGGAAGGTTTCACTAAAAAGCTAAGTCTTGAATGGAGACTCAGAGCCAAGTTTAGAAAAGCAGAGAAGGACACTTGGGGAGGAAAGAGAAGGACGGAGGCTGTATGTAATCTAATGTACAAGAACTTTTCTTGAAAATCATGTACTGTCTACATTTGTCAATTGAGCACCTGCTGCGTACTGAATATTATAATAAGCTGTGTGGCATGTCAAGAGAAATTGCACTCTCAAAAGTTTATGAACAAGTAAGGAACTTTTTAAAAAGTACAGTAGTCACTAAACTACAAAGTAGAAGGTTCAAAGAGTCATAAATAAGAAAGGCGCTGAAAAAGTTCTATTGCAGTTTGGTGGAGGGAGACATTACTTATAGCTAGTTATCAGAGAAGTCCTCATGGAAAACAGCATTCAACTGGGTCTTAAAAACTACAAACACGTGAAAAGGAGAAAATGACTTAAGGACAGAGTCAAGAAAGGAGCCCGATGGACTGGTAAAGAGATTAGAAACAGGGAAAGTCATTTCAAAGCTCATTGCAGTAGTTGACACAGAGGGTAAAGACTAAAATATTTTTTGATTGACTTTAACACTGTAACTGGTCACATATACTTTCTTATTCTTCTACTACCTCTTATAAATTATTTTGTCATAATATTTGAATCACCAAATCATAATATTCCATTTTCTTTATTATTTAACATTTAGCATTTCCATTCCATTAAGAATTTTCTTGCTTGATTTTATTTATTTATTTGGACAGGGTCCTGCTCTGTTGCTCAGGCTGGAGAGCAGTGGCTCCATTTCAGCTCACTGCAACCTCCACCTTCCAGCCTCAAGTGATTCGTTCACCTCAGCCTCCTGAGTAGCTGGGACTACAGGCACATGCCAGCATCCCTGGCTAATTTTTGTGTTTTTTGTGGAGATGGTGTTTTGCCATGTTTCCCAGGCTAGTCTTGAACTCCTCGGCCTCCCAAAGTACTGGGATTACAGGCATGAGCCACCATGCCTGGCCTGAATTTTTAAATCTTTAGGTGTTTTTGAGTCCATATTCCATCATCAGATTTGTCTTCATGACCATTTAATATTGTTTTTATTATTACAATCTGATGTGTGACATATATTTCCTTAAATAGTGGCTAATGCTCATTTTAATCTATTTTCACCTTGCTGTTGAAGCCCCTGTGTCTGCTTCATCACTTAGACTTAGTATGTTATACATATAGTTCTAATGATTTTAAGCTATACTCTATATGGTGAGTTATTTATGTTAAATAATCAGAATAAAACAGTAAAATATAAAACTCTGCTAGAATTGTACTCCAGCCATCTTATGTTCTATCTCTGACAGTGGCACTAAAGAAGATTTTGTGAATTATCCTCCTGGTTCTCCTCCCTGAGGCCAACTTCAAAAGGTTAAGGATATACTCTAAGTAGCATAGTTATCCACAATAAATTTTGTCTACAAAAGGGGCTGAGTGTGTGCTACCTAAATGTTGGTATGTGAGGGTGACCTTGACCACGTGTAAAAGCAATGAGGTGGTTTGTTTTGTTTTGGTCAGTGCACTAAAACTTTTGCTAGCCTCACAGTAATCATGTCCTCATCTGTGTATGTCCACCGTGGCAGGATATTTGACACCCAGTCAAAGTGGGAGAGATTGAGTGTAGATTGAGCAGAGATTTTGATGGGAAAGGAGCTTGCTGCCTAGGTCCCCTCTGCCTCACTTTAGGGCCCCAACTACTCACAGCAGTCACAGAAAAGATAAGGCAAAGAGGAGAGGAAAATATAGGAGTCCCCACTCACTTCTGTCTATCCATTCTTTAATTTTAAAAATATTCACAGATAATCTACTTTGGGCTGGGGCCATAGCATGAGTTAAAAACTTCTGCCATGAACCTTGACTCCATATAGTTTATAATCTAGTGGTTGTGACAAGTATACAATGAATCATTATAGGAGTCATTATAATTGTGTCAAGTGCTACAGGGTAAAAGTACAGAGTGCTATAAGAGAGCAACACTAGGGTGCTATGCTTAGGCAGCGTCCTGTCCCCCAGAACAGAAGAAAATAGAGCCAGTTTTGTTTAAGCATAATGATGACTCTCAGAATAAGTGATAAAATTTTATTTTCTTAGAATAAGTGTGATACGGGTAATATAATAACAATGGCAAGAAGTTTAGAAAACCATTGGCTATTTGATAAACTATGTACAAAATCTTCTTATTATAAAGGATGACAAGGAATCCCTGGAATTTTCCCTGATAATCTTTTAATAATACATATTCCACACAAAAGAAGGAAACTCATTGAATCATATGCACCTGTGTGGCTAATTAATTATTCACAAAACATCATAGATCTGATATATATTTTCCCTATCTAATTTCATTAGACAGTCAATTTGTAATGCTAGATAAAACATACACGAGAACCTTAAACATAGCATGGCAGATATTTTCTGAACATTCACTTATTCACTTACTGTGAGGTATTTGGAAAAATCAGATGTGCACACTGATCATCTTAGCACATGTCCATCGGTCATACAGAATTGCTAATAAATATATTGCTTAAATAGTTATGGTTAAGAATAGAGACCCTGAGAATGAGAGAAGCTAGAAGTAGATTATATAAATAATTACAGTGCTACACTAAGATAATTACAAGGTCAGCCACAAAGTTATAATGACAAGAGTAACTTTTGATTATTTGTTAATTTGCTCCATTTCTAAGGGTTCTTGAGATACATCTTATTGTATATTATTTCTAAATAAATGAGAAAGGGGAAGGTAGTAAATGCATATCACTGGAAGTAACTTAATCTCAGAAAAAAAAAACTGAGGTTTTTTTTCTAAAAAAAGTCCTGGGTTGAAAGCAAAACTGAGAGGAAGATACAGAAATTTGTCATATAACTCCCTGCCCCCACCCATGCATAGCCTCCCCCATAATGAACATCTCCTACCAGGGTGGTACGTTTGTTACAAGTGATGAAAATATACTGACGCATCATTATTACCCAAAGTTTATATTTTAAATGTGCATAATCCACAAAATGTATGTTTAGACAAATGTATAAGAATGACATATATCCATTATTACACTTCATGCAGAATATTGCCATGGTCTGATGAATCCTCTATGCTTATCCTATTCCTTCCTCCGCCCCCAATTTTTGGTAACCACTGATCTTTTTTATCGTCTCCATAGTTTTGCTTTTTCCAGAATGTCAGACTACTGGAATCATAAATGTATTCATCGCTGGCAGATAGGTAGCCTTTTCGGATTTCCTTCTTTCAGTTAATAAAAATCATGTAAGACTCTTCCATGTCTTTTCATCATTTGATAGCTCATTTGTTTTTAGTGCTGAGTAATCTTTCATTATCTGGAGATATAGCAGTCAATGTAAGTATTCACTTACAACAGGACATTTTTGGCAAGTATGAATAAAGCTGCTATAAACATTTGTGTGCAGATTTTGGTACGGACATAAGTTGGAGTAAATAGTAAGGAGCCTGATTGCTGGATCATATGGGAAGAAGATGCTTAATTTTGTAAGAAACTACCAAATTGTCTTCCAAAGTGACTATACCATTCTGCACTCCCAGCAGCAATAAATGAAAGTACGTCTTTCTCTACATCCTCATAGATTTGTTGTTAGTGTTCTGGATTTGGGCCATTGTAATAGGTACATAGTGGTATCTTGCTTTAACAAAACCTAGATTTTATGAGCTCGTCTGGCTCACCCACTGGGAGTGGAGGCTACTTTTTCTTAATATGTTAAGTTCTCCCTTAGCTCTTCTGTCTGATATTTCTTTCTTAGGCTATAAAAGTGGGCGAGGGAGAGAGGCCTGGTTTAGTCAGAAAGGAAACTCTTCTTGTCTCAATTAGGGTCTCTAGGATAATGAGTGTAGAGAGAGCAGAAGTGTTTGGAAGTTTCCTGTTCTTGCTATACCTGCCATTACGATGAGAGAGAGTAAAAAATAGAGCATGAAACCCCTCTGGAAAGCATCCTTAACTCCTGGGTTGCTCTAAGCAGAAATAAATGCGCTTCTGTCTTTGCACTGTAGAAGAAATAAATCAAAGGAGCAAATAATACATCCTTCCAGAAAAGAAAATGATGCCAGATTCCTGTTTTGTAACATTCTGTCTGTTATCTCCAACATATATATATTTATATATTTATATACACACACATATATGTAACTTTCATTACCGTATATAATCTCAGCCCTATTCTAAGAGGGCTAGAGGTAGTGATGTACCTACCCTACACTTGGGTAATAACAACTTTCCTAATTGTTAGAGCACAAATGCTCACATTCTTTATAGAGTAAAAGACTTCTTATCTGATAAGATTAGTACCAACAATTATTTGTTTAATCAAGGAAGTAGGTTAAAACTCAAATAATAAAAAGATACACACATATAATAACATATTAGTTTAACTTAAGATATATATCCATTCATTTGCCAAACTTCAAATTTGGGGCCAATGCCATTTCTTTGGGATGGGACCACTGGCTGGAGAGCTGAGTGGACATTTTACACAAACAAATCCATAAAGTATCCTCAATAAGTTCCAGTTGTTTTATTTTATTTATGTGAATTAAGAACTTAAAGCCATAAATGAAGCAGTCCAAAGCAGAATCTATTAAGGTTTTCCTGATTTTTCCCAATATTTTCTGTTTTCTTACGTGTAGTTTATTTGAAATCAAATTTAAAGCAATTTTCAGTACTTTCCAAAACATTAAATTTGGTTCTTATATAAATCATAGCTTTTAAACAATTACATTTCATTTATTTATTAAATTTTTCAAATTACAAAATGAGAAACAAGTAGCATAAACAAGTTTGAGAATAAACACAATTGATTCATGTTAAGGACAAAACTCAGTAAGTGGCAGCAGCGGTGTGCACTTATTTTTAAGAGTAGCCCATTTCTGGGAGAAGATTTTTGCAATCTATCCATCTGACAAAGGGCTAATATTCAAAATCTACAAGGAACTTAAAAAAATTTACAAGAAAGAAACAACTCCAACAAAAAGTAGGTGAAGGATATGAACAGACACTTCTCAAAAGAAGACATTTATGTGGGCAACAAACATATGAAAAAAAGCTTATCATCACTGGTCATTAGGGAAATCCAAATCAAAACTACAATGGGATACCATCTCACTCCAGACAGATGCTGGAGAGAATGTGGAGAATTAGGGACACTCTTTCACTGTTGGTGGGAGTGTAAATTATTGCAAACATTGTGGAAGACAGTGTGGCAATTCCTCAAGGATCTAGAACCAGAAATACCATTTGACCCAGCAATTTTATTACTGGGTATACATCCAAAGGATTACAAATCATTCTACTATAAGGACACATGCACACATGTTTATTGCACCACTACTGACAAAAGCAAAGACTTGGAACCAACTCAAATGCCTATCAATGATAGACTGTATGAAGAAACTGTGGCACATATATGTCATGGAATACTATGTAGCCATTAAAAAGGATGAGTTCATGTTCTTTGCAGAGACATAGATGAAGCTGGGAACCATTATTCTCAGCAAACTGACACAAGAACAGAAAATCAAACACCACATGTTCTCACTCATAAGTGGGAGTTGAACAATGAGAACAGATGGACACAGGGAGGGGAACATCACAAACTGGGGCCTGTTGGGGGGTGGAAGGCTGGGGGAGAGATAGCATTAGGAGAAATACCTAATGTAGATGACGGGTTGATGGGTGCAGCAAACCACCATGGCACGTGTATACCTATGTAACAAACCTGCACGTTCTGCACATGTATCCCAAAACTTAAGGTATAAAAATAATTTTTAAAAAGATTTACAGAAAAAAAAAAAGAGTAGCCCATTTCCACAAGCATCCGGGTATTATAGGGCAGGGGGACTGGACAGAGTTGGCAAGTTTAGCAAACTGATCAAGGGGAGTGGTCTATTAAGGAAACATTCATGGTAATTGTATTTCAGCATCTTCCCAAGGAATTGGCTTTAGTCAAAAAAAGCATGGGAAAATCATTCCTGAAAAAGGAACTATGTATAGAAAGGTCCTGAGGAGGGGCAGATCATTGTGATACATAAATTAGAGATAATTTTGTTTGAAAATTATTTGATATTTTTATATTAAGTATATTGCCTCAAAACAGAATGTTTTAGGATTATTAGGCTTGCTCAGTATGACCCAATGCTTTTCTTCATACAAGGAGAATCAGTGACTGCCAAAAAAAAGTAGACTCTGGCCTATTTATTATTATCAGTAGTAGTAGTTTGTTACTTTATTGTATTTTAGATTCAGGAGGTATGTATGCTGGATTATTACATAGGAATATTGTACAATGGTGATGATTTTAGTGAAACCATCACCCAAATAGGGTGTAAAAACACAAATATTGGGTACAATACTGGGTACAAACACAAAACTCTGAACACAATTCAAAATATCATAATCAAGGCTCATTCTCTTCCTTTCAGCCACTCTGGATTCCTTTGGTTCCTGAAACAAACTATGATCTGCCCCTCCTCAGGACCTTTCTATACATAGTTCCTTTTTCAGGAATGATTTTCCCATGCTTTTTTTGACTAAAGCCAATTTCTTCTTCAAGTGTAAACAGTATTTCCCCAGGGGAATTTCCTGCCCTGTAGACTAGATTAGCAACTCTTGCCATACACTCCAACATCCTCTTTAGTCTTCCTTTCCAACAGGTAGTACTCTTCAGTGTCTGTTTTCCCACCTGCCCCGATCTCCAAATCATGAGCTCTGTGAACGAACATACTATGTTTGTATCTCTCATCACTGCATGCCCATTACACCCCATGGTACTGGGCAGAGTGGCCACTCAGCATTATGGAATGAATGAAGGAATCTTATGCAAGTTTCCTATGAGAGGCAATACTACTGGTAATTACTTATTTAGCTGCCTTTCGGATCTATTTTTATAAGAATAGGATTTGATAGGGAAGAGAATAAGGGTATATACTTTTGGAGAAGAACAAGAGGAAGTGAGTTCAAAAGGAAACACAAATGGCTCACTCTTCAGTTTACTCTAGAGCTTGACTTGAGACAGAACACTACTACCTGTATTTAGCTAGGTTGTAAACATTTTTGTTTTTTAATTCAGTGCTCATTTATGGTCTGCAGATTATTCTTTGATGGCTACTTATCTGTATCAGAAGAATTTCTTACTATTAAGAATGGTTAAACACAACCAAGTCAGGAGACCAGGAGATGCTGTGGAAATTATTTCAGGAGAGCTTGGGATAAAAAAGATTGGCCACCATCTCTAGGATGATTAATTATAGGTTAGTTCATTGAATGGCCGTTTTTATTACACATAGAAGCTCTCAGTTACAGCTATTAGCATGCTATCTAAGTATAACAAAAAATGAGAAAATTATTTTCAATGATTTCTTTATTCATGAAGCCATCAAATAAAGACTAAATAAGCTGCTGCTGAGTGCTAGAGAGCAGGGATTTAATAAATGAGTGAAACAAAGGCCCTGTTCTCAAAAATATTTTAATTTAATTGGTGATTATATAACAATAACCCTCATACCTCAGTGATATACAATTATCTTTCATGTGTTTATGAGGTTCAGCTTATCTACACTGGGTTCACTCATGCGTTTGAATGTTATCTGGGGGCAAAATAATCCAGGCAGGTCTTGACTGGCTAATTGTAAGTCTACTTCATATGCCTCTCACCCTCATCTTGGGGCCAGCAGGCTAGGCTGCGACAGCAACTTTGTGGCTACTGCTGCAGCAGAAAAGAACAAATCTAGTCTCCAGAGTGCATCCTCAGGTCTCTGCTGCATCACATTTTCCTATATCTATTGGCCAAATCCAATCACATGCCTGAACTCATTATGAAGAAGTGAGGAAAACACTTCCCATCTTGATAGGGAAATTGCAAAATCACATAGCAAAGGGTGTGGACATGAGGATGGGAAGAGCTGGGGCCATCAATGCCGTTTCTGTTATAGTAATATCAACAAAGAAACAAAAGATTAAGATCTAGTAAACACTGACAGGTATCAGGATCAAGAAAATCAAGCTTACTCTTTTCTTTCTAGACTCTGTTTTTAGCATAACTCTAGAGACTTATTTTAAAACATTAGTGGCAGAACAACAAGTTTCCTTAAATGTTCCTAGTTGGTCAAATTTAAAATCTATGTAAGAGATCAAGAATGCTCCATAAAGCCCTTTAATCCATAGCTTGTTCAACATTATGAAAATACCAAGGAGTAAGAGTTTTAATAGTACTAGATAATAGCTATGAAAGAAAGTTCCTTAGTGCTATTTTAAAACTACTAGGCATTAGAATACCACAAGGAGGATGTTCTGAATTGTTTCCATTGTTTGTTAAGATGCTTTGTGTAATTAGCAGTGCTTCTATCTGAATAAATAGTAATTTGGAATTCATCCAAATTAAAAGCCCAAATGAAAAAGGAACATTAGTGGTGACTAGAATGTTAACAGAGTTAAACTTCTCTAGGGCAGACATGTCTCTGTAAGTTGGTGCAATTTAAATAAAATCTATAGAATCCATGCGGAGTAAAGGCAGAATGAATACCAAGTTGGCAGAAGGAAAAACCCAAACAGACTTCTAGCCAGAAGGGCAATTCACTTCTAGTTTTCTGAAAACCCTAAAAATCAAACTAAATTATTTATATGCCACTGTGAAATCTGCGTTGACATCTTAAAAAATAAAACAGCAAATATATGTAAAATAAGTCATTATGGGTTTTTGTGACTTAGTATTTTATAGTTCTCATAAAAGTGGATGCTACAAAATGAAGAGAAGCTTTTTCATATAACAATACTAGGACTATGGATGCTGTCTTCTATCGAGGAGGTTGTGAAGGCACTGCCAATATCACTCACCACGAATATTCAAGAGAAGAGACTAGACCACGTCATCTAGATCCAACTTCTTATGATGCTACCAGCATCATCTTGTTTCAGTGTCTGTTAGTCATAGAAGAGTGATATGGCACATTGCATCCATATGATGACAAGTAATGATGACAAGTCTGTGATATCTAAAATTGGTTATTCATAATGTTTAGGAAAAAGTCAATATGACAATCCCGGCCTAAGCTGACCATAAGAGCAAATAATTTGGGGATCAGGACAATATAAACAAATGTGGACATTAAAAACCTATCAACTCTTACAAATGAGATTCTTGTATAGTGGGAAGAGAGATAGCCTGGAAATACATTCTTACGCAAAAAACAAAACAAAACAAAACAAAACCTCTAACATTATACCATCCGACATACAGAACACCTAAAACTATAAAACTTCTGGGAGAAAACATAGAAGAATATATGGGAGAAAACATGAGAATATATTTGTGACCTTAGGTTAGTGAAAAATTTCTTAGGGCAAGAACAACAACAAAAAGTATGAGTCATAAAAAATTGATAAATTGATAAATTGGACTTTACCAAAATTAAAAACTACTCTTTGAAATATAGAAAAAAAGATAAGTCACAGACTATTAAACAGCAAAGCAACTGTCTTTTAAAGGAATTCATCAGAATATATAAAGAACAATTATAACTCAATGAGAAGAAGACAAACAACACTTTTCTTGATTTACAAAAGATTTGAACAGATTCTTCGCAAGAGAAGAAATATAGGTAGCAAAATAACGTGAAAAATTTCTCAACATTATTATTGCTAGTTAAAAGCATAATGAGCTAGTACTATATTTCTACTATGTTAACTAACATTTTAAAAACTGAAAATGCCTTTCAGGTAAAAGTTTTTCTACCAAAAAATCCCCTGAAAGTACCAAGTGTTGACAGAGATGCAGAGCAACTAGAACATGTTTATGTTCCTGGTGGAAATACAGAACGATACAGAGACTTTGGAAAGTAGTTAAGTGATTTCTTGTAGAGTTCAATATATATCTACCATATGACCCAGCAATCCATCTAGATATTGAGAAAAAACATTTGTCTATACAAAGACCTGTATGAGAATGTTTATAGAACTTTTTTTGTGTGTAATACCCCAAAACTAACAACAGTTAAAATATCTATTAATCAGTAAAGAAACAAGCAAATTCTGGTTTATCCATAATACATACTATTATTCAGCAATAGCAAGGAAAAAATTCCTGTTGCATGTACCAACATAGATAAATATCATGATTATTATGCTCAGTGATAAGCTAGTCACAAAAGGCTACATACTTCAAAATTCCATATATATGAGATTCTTAAAACAGCACTATGACAGAGACAGAAAACAGACCACTGGCTGGAATGAGATGAGGGAAATGGCTACAAAGGGGCATGAGGAAGCTTTCTGAAGTAATGGACATGTTCTGAATCTCAACTGTGATGATGGTTACGCAGCAGTTCACATTTATCAAAAGTCATAAAACTGTAGAACTAAACATGTGAATTTTACTGTATGCAAACCATATCTTAATAAACCTGTCCTAAAAAAAGAAATCTTGGTAGTTTACATGAGGGTTATAAGAGGGGAAATGGAAAGAAGTCAGGGAGTAGATGGATTCTGAATGTATTTTGCAAGAGAGTTGACAGTACTTCCTAGAAACAGGGTGAGGGAAAGAGAAAAATTAAGAATGACTGCCATTCTTTTGAATTGAGTAACCGAGATTAAATAAGATAGTATTTGTAAAGAATTTAAGATGGTGCTTGACCAACAGTATGGATTCAATAAATGTTAGCTATCATCATTTGTAGTTAGCCTAAAGTGTGTAAAGAGTCCCCAGTATGAACAGTACCTAAGTACTGTACAAAATAGTATTAAGAAGATTTAGGGTGGCTTGTGGCTGATTTGTCTCGTGACACTAGTTCAGTTCTTGTTTTCTTTTTAACAAAACCTTGTTGAGGAACACATAAAATGTGTATTATTAATTCCTCCAACAGGTATTCATTGCGTGCCAGATATCATGCTATATGTTGGGGATATAGCTAATGATAAACAAGATACCATCTTTATTCTCAATGAACATGCAACACTGTGAATGAGATGTACCAGTAAACATGCAATAACAATAGAAGAAACACTTACTACCACAGAAACTGACCCCCTACCAAAGACTTCAGGATATGAGTCAAGAAAGTCTTTATTGTGGAAATCCCATGTAAACAGAGGACCTAGTGAATACTCTATGAGTGAATTGGAAAGGCAGGTGATAGTAGGTTGTGGAAGAGGAGAGGAATATTCTATGTAAAGGCAGAGCTTGTTTGAAAGCCCAGAAACAAAAAGTGCCCAGCTACTTTCCCAGTATTACTACAGCTGACATGGAGGATGGAGGGGCACACAGAGTCACAAGGGGTGTGCTGGAGAGGCAAATGAAGTCCAGGTCGAGTTGGGCTTGGGAAAAATCCCAGGGATTTTGAACTTCATCCTCAGGATAATGAGGCGCCATTAAAAGGTTTTAAACTAAGAGTAATCAATTCTGATCTGTGCTTCAGGAAAGTTACCTTGGCTTCTTTATGGAAGATTAGAAAAGGAAAAGACCAAATTGATGGAAGGACCAATGGAAGTAGTGTAGCAGAAACAGAGAAAAGAGAAAGGATCCATAAATTCTTATATAAGTAAAAAATTCAGGAATGGATTGGGCATCAAGGCTGAAAGAGAGGAAACAACCAAGAATGGTGCCTACCTTTCTGACCTGGAAAATTTAGAGGATGATGATAACAATGATTGGAGCTAAGAAATATTGGAGAGGGAGCATGTTGGAAGGGAATATGATTAAACATAGTTTTGTCACATCGTAAAAATGCTAGCCATATGATATAGTCCACCCTTTATAAAGCAAATGCTTCTTATAGCTTAAAATGTAATTTCTATAATTTTCAAAACCTCTGAGGTTCTTCTTTTACAATTTTTTTTTCTTAAGTGTATTGGCAAACTTTTGTTATCAGCAATGGATACAAAGAATATGGACAGCAACAATGGAGGTTAATGGCTCATGTTTTTCCTCTTCGTTTTTGTGCTCACGAAAGAAATCAACCACATATCTGAGTTTTAGGCAGAAACAAGTTTTATCTTCTAGTAAATTACCCTCTCCTTCCTCCAATTTTATCTATGACTATTTTCTTTCTACACAGCTTTGCAGATATTGTACTTATCTGCTTATACACATATCAATTGTTTTCCGTTATTCAGTACTACTATGCCCTTCTATCTTGAGATCAAAGATCATGCTTCGTTATTTCAAAGTACCCAAGTACCTTGGAAAATGCTTTGAATTACTTGTGTACAAAATCAGCTTCTGCTGCATGACTGAAGAGTTCTTATCCTGCTTCCTCACGTAATATTTGGCTCCAACGTCATTCCACTTCCTTATGTATTTTGTCAAATACTTTAGTAACAACCTATATTATTAGAACAGATGAAGTCTTTAAAAATAAATATTTCATCAGTTTGATCTTATTGTCTTTATTTTCTTTCTATCCATTTAACTGTAGTCCTTTTAAAAAATATAACTTATGAGAAAAGACAATTTACCCTCCAAAACACCTAGTTGCCCACATGTTAAAAAAACTAAGCTGTAGTTGTTTAAGATGTGGGTGAATGGGTGCCCTTTTGCGTGGTGATGCCACAATACATTTTTCCAGTTGCAAAACCACTATGAAACACATAAATCATAAAAAACAAAATGCATGACTTTCCTCAACCATCACACATCAGTTTTAAGCAGTCACTGTACTCAAGTGAAGCCACAGTATAACATTACCAGAACTGGATGAAAATGCTGTAATCTGGATTTGAATTGTGTTTGAACATTGGCTATAAATGTGAACTGTGGTATAGATCAAATGAATTCATTTCACATTTGATGTATTTGCATACTTACATGATATCTGATTCTTTGTCTTTAATTTATTCTATCCGATTAGGAAAGAATGCTGTGTGATTTAGGTTGTAGTAAAGAATTTAGTTTCTTAATATACATGCTATATGAAAAAAAAAGATATTCATAATTTCTATCCTAAATGAAAGATATAAAAAGCAAAATGAAGGACACTGAAACCAAGTGTAAACCTTGAGTCACTACTGAATCCGATACAGCAATGGGAATGGCTGCAGTAGCAGCAAGAACATGAATGTTATTTGAGTAGGGCTTTACATGGCAACAACACAGAATGCTTGACTCATGGAGGAATTCATTTGGATATTAAAAAAGAAGAAAATATATTATAGAGCTTCTATCCATTAATATTTATTTAAGAGTGATAAAATAGTTCAGAAATTAAGAACCTATGGGCAGCCAGACATAGTCACTCACACTTGTATTCCCAGCACTTTGGAAGGCGAAGGCAGGAGGATCACTTGAGCCCAAGAGTTTGAGACTAGCCTAAGTAACATAGCAAAACTCCATCTCTACAATAAATCTAAAAATTATCTGGGCATGGTGGCATGCACCTTTAAGGGTCCTAGCTATTCAAGACGCTGAAGCAGGAGGATTGCTTGAGTCCAGCAGTTTGAGACCAGCCTGGCCAAGATGGTGAGAACTTGTCTCTAAAAAACAGTTTAACAATTAGCCAAAGTGGTGGTACATGCCTGTAGTCCCAGCTACTTGGGAAGCTGAGGCAGTAGGATCCCTGAAGCTCAGGAGTTGAAGGCGTCAGTGAGCCATGATTGTGTCACTGTAGTTTAGCCTGGGTGAGAGAGCAAGAATGTCTCAAAAAAAAAAAAAAAAGAAAAGAAAAGAAAAGAAAAGAACCTATGGACAAAATTTGTTGTAAAATATCAATGAACACCCTTCTTATTTGGAAGCATCTTTTTCCAATATTATACAATTTTTTTTATAACTCATATGTCTTTGAATGGGAAAACACCAAGCACCATTGGACTACAGCATTGCAATTATGAACAATTAGTAGGTGTACTTCTTTCTTAGAGTACATAAATGCATAAAGACGACCCCTGAGAATTCATGCCTCAGATCTCTAATAATTCAAAATTTGGTCCTATTCCAAGGCTTACAGATCTTCTTTAGTAAAAACTCAATGGCCTCCAAATAAATAATATATTAGGCTTTTTGTAGAATGGAATGTGTCTAGCAATAATTTTTCTGTATTTGAGAAATTACACATTATAAAAATATGATTTAAAAGAATTGGCCAACAATTGAGTCAGGAATAAGTTGCTTGCCTCCAAATTTCAGAGATGCAATTGGATTCTGAAGTTATAACAGCCAGGAATGGACAAAGAACTAGCTCATGAATGGGAACTGCTTATCTCTACTCAAGAGAAACACAACACAAGTAAGAAGGATGTGAGAATTTGTTCCTTTGTGAAACAAATTAGGTGTTTACCTACCTCTAGTTCGGTTCTATATGAAATGAAGAACCTATATCAATTATTTTCTCATATTGTCAGTTATTCCCTGTTAAGAAAAACAATCCGGTTTCTGAAAATGTAACGTTTTTAAATGGCTCTGTGAGGAGTGAGGAAGGCTAGAGAAGACAGGAGTAAAAAAATGGAAATGAGAGAGACCATATTCTACAAAGAACTGAAAAATTAGCTGCATGTAGTGGCACACAACTGTTATCCTAGTTGTGTGGGCAGATGAGGTTGGAGGATTGCTTGAGCCCGGGAGTTTGAGGCTGCAGTGAGCTATGATTGCCCCATTGTACTCTAGCTTGGGTGACAGAGCAAGATTCTGTCTAGTTTTTTCTCTTTAAAACAAACTAACAAACAAAAATAATACAATTATAAAATAGAGCAACTAGTCTGTCCATCTGAGGAAATTTGCTACTACCTTGTGTCCCAGTTTAGCGTCTCTTAAAGGTCTAAAAACATCTACTTTGAATGCAACTATGCACTTGAAGCAAGAGAATAGAGTCTGGAGGAAGGCAACCTGCTGACTTTCTAGAACTGAATCATATGGCAACACTTCAGCTATGACAGGAAGTATCCTCTTTATTTACACAGGGCGTACACCAAGTAAATGAGATTGCAACTTTACTTCATCCTCTTCATTTACATAGGGTGTACACCAAGTAACTAGTGGAAACTTCTAGAGGATATTTAAATCTCAAGAACTTCTGTAATGGGGCTCTTGAGCCCCTATGCTCAGTGTGGAGTGTATTTTCATTTTCAATAAATCTCTGCTTTAGTTGCTTCATTCTTTCCTTTGTTTGTGCGTTTTGTCTAGTTCTTTGTTCAAGAAGCCAGAACCTGGACACCCTCCACCAGTAACACACTGATAGAGGAGCCTGCCTAATCTAGAGTCTACACAGAAGTAACAGCAAAAAAAAAAAAGCAATTAAAATGAACAATTCTGCACATAAAGTGCCATCAGATGACACTTTCTTGTAAAACTCAGCCACTCATTCTCAAGAGCTAGATGGTCTACATTTAACTTATTTAGTCTTAATACTGAATATTTATTAAGCATTTTGACATAAATTGGGTTGAAACATTTTGTACTTCTGAAACTTTTTGTTCAATTAAAATGTTATATAAAATATAATGTATATCTGAAATAGGTAAAAATAGAGTTTCTTAGGTTTGGGGTAGAAGAAGAGGTTGGTGGCCCGTGACCCACCCACTGGCAGCCTTTTTACGTCCTTTCCTATGTGGTAGTTCACCAGGGAAGTGCTGTGGAATCTCTATAACTCTGAGGAGCAGGGATTAAAAATTACTGAAACATTTATAAATAAATTGGGGAGTTTCTGTTATATAGATTGGAAATATTTTCTGTTCCCAGTAGACCTACTATTTGTTGACTGCCCAAATGCCTGACTAAAAGACAAAGCTTGAAAATAATCAACATCTAATTAACATAGCAGACAACAAATGTGTTTATGACTGCTTCATTCCTTACCACTACTAAAGTGATAAAATCATTGTCATCGTCATGCACAAGGACAAAAAGAAAGAATAAGAGGAGCCAATGTTAACAAACGGGCAGATGGAAAGTTGAAATCTCTAAGTCCCAGGAACATGAATTGATTCATGCCACAGAGTCCCAGAAAAGCTCAGAAATTAGAAGCACCAGATACTGGAAGTGGGAGTCAAAGACAGAATTAAAAACAAGAGGATTATTTGAGTTGATTATTAAGCAACTACCTCTTAATTATCCTTCCAGGAATTAGAAGGCTTAATCTCTAGAGAGAGCCCAGAATCAAGGACATCTTTCTATAAAGAAGATGAAAAGAAAATCTGTATGATTTCCTCTAACCCTCTTTTTCCATTTAGCTTCCAGAGCACTGGAAATGGGTGATTCAACACAGGGCAGAGGCCAAAGGAAATCCTAAAAAAGCAGATCTATACCACCCCTAGAGAGCAGCCAGTCGAGATTGCAACAGAGAACAGAGGACTGCCAGAAGGGCTTCTCCAGGAATGCTCTTTATTAGCTTTACTGTATTTTTTTAAGTACGCATATATGCTGGTATGGTAAATATTCTGTTAAAGAATACTCAATGTTTGAGTATCATTCAAGTGGAGAGAAACAGACCTAGCTTTTGAAAAACAAAGCTTATTTCTTCCTGTCCTTTGAAAAATAGTTACCTTACAAATTATGTTTTGTCTAGATCGCTAAAAAAAAAAAAATTGTCTTGGATGATTCATCTACAGGTAATTCCAGGTCCTCTTTTGCCATTCAAATAGAATCCCTTCAGTTGATCATGTATTGCCAGAACTAAATTTCTGGACACATGGTATTATTTTAGAGTACTAATGTAAAACCAAATAAGAAAAGATGTAAATGATATTTGCTCTTTTTAAAGTCTAGAAAGGCTACTTACATTCTGGCAAAACCATTTGCAAAGATTTCCAACTGGAAATGTATTTTGCATGATAACAGGTTGAAGTCATGAATCACTTGGTAACTCATTAGAGTGACTAGCATCAAAGGATCCCTTAGGAATTTAGGGAAAAGGTAGTTAAGCAATTAATGAAGTTATTTAAAATCCTGATATGGTTCAGCCTGCTTTGAAGACAGCTAGGGTTTAATATTTATTTAATAGATTGTCAGTTTCATGCCAAAAAAAGAAATGTGACAGAAGTCACCCTAGTCTAAATGTAAAAAGGTAGCCCATTTGAAACATATTTTATTGCGGTAGTTGACACTATTATAGTCTGTACCATTATATCACCATACAAAAGCCATCATTCTCAAGCTGAAATTAACATTGCTGTTATTTTCGATTAGAAGAATTGGCTCTAAATCCAGTAATTCTCTACAGTGATTTATACTTTAGTAGCTGCCATCTTGCACCAAGAGGGAATGTGTCAGAGTATAACCGCTCTCTGATGAGACATAAGGTATTAAAATTGATATGAGATGACAAAATGAGAGAATAGCATTTTAGGGGTATTGTTTTCACTTGTCATGGGCAGTTTCTGCTATGGCTTCATTCCTGAGACTATCTGTTAATCTTTATGTTTGATTCAGAATCTAATACTTCAGATGGAAATGTACAGGATGTGAGCCTAGTGTTACATAATAAGCTCTTATCTCTTACAGAAAGTACTGAAAATTTATTAAATGCTAGAAAGATTTTATTTGTAAGAATATATGATGGCTGAATTGATGACAGGATGAATTCTCCTAAAGACAGTTTAGTAGTTTCCTTAATTTTATCAAGTTTTACTCTCATATGTTATAGCCTCACCTACTTTTATGTTTTAAAGAGCAATATAATTTGTGAGATTCACCCTGAAGTTCAGGACTCTCATCTCAGAAAATTTCATGACATGTAAGAGCATATTATTTAGTTTATAAAACTATTTTTATCCCTAAAAATCCTCAGAGGCCTCTAAAATCCCTATTTTGGATTTTTCTTGCTCACCTATAAAGCACTCTGAAATAAAATTTCCACTAAAAGATAATATATGTGACTTTAAGCTTTGGAGAGCAAAAACGATATCTTCTTCTTAGTAGAATATCAGATATATGAATTAATAAAGTACCACAGACTTTAAAATGTATAACATTATTATTTTATATAAATATGAAATACCAACAAATAAATATGTTGGATGTGATTCCTACCTCTAGGTCATGAAGAGAATGTATTTTGGGACTGGGATGTTCCTTATACCCCATTGCTATGGTTTGAATGTGCCCCACAAAGTTCATGTGTTGGAAATTTAATCCCCAATGCAACAGTGTTGAGAAGCAGGGCCCTAAGAGGTGATTAGGTCATGAGGGCTCTGTCCTTATGAACAGATTAATGCTGCTATCATAGCAGTAGACTAGTTACCGTGGGAGTGGGCTCCTGATAAAAGAATGAGTTCAGCTTTCTTCCACTTTCTCTCATGCTTCTCTTATCAAAGGCATTAGTCAAGCAGCTGAGAAGGGTATGAAAGGTAGAAACAAAACTTTTGGCAACAGCAACCAGTCATCTGCCTACATCACAATAAGATCAGGATCCTGAAGTGTGTGTTCAGCGTCCTGTGAAATGTCTTACACACATAAGACAAGTCAGACAAACAAGTTGTGTAAATAAGAGGTCCTAGTTATTATGACTTATATAAAACATGCATTTCATGCCACAGCATCAGGTTATTGCTTGCCATCCAGGAATAATCTAATGCACAAATCCCAAAATAATGTTACCTATAAGTTAGAGAATCTATTAGGTTCATCCCATGATAATCATTTTTTACCACATGCAACACAACAAATACTGTGAAAATACAGAATACCTATGTGTATGCTATCCTCTATACCCTACTTCTCACCATATCCTTTCCAAATTCTCATTTAACAATAGATAAACCAAGAATCTAGTGTTATTTTCCTTGAAAGGTAATTTTGTGCCTGGGTAAATGTCATTGTGTAAAAGGATTATCTTATTAATATATTCAAGAGAAAAGTTCTGAGGAGGATTTTCACCAAGCAACTTTGTTGGGAGGTTTTGTACCACTCTCCAGTGACTACTAAGAAAGCTCAAAAGACATTTGAACTTTCTGCTCAACCTTTGACAGTCCAGATCTCTCATAGGTGTAATTTCCTCTTCTCTACGGTTCTATCTCTCTTGATGATCAAGCAACTGCCAGTTACACCCTAGTCTATTTAGAATAGCACTCGATATGCTTCTCCCATTCTCACACTCCAAATCCAGTCTTTCTCAGACATTGCTAATATGTCTCTGTAGAACCACTATTTTTTTTAAACTTTTATTTTTGGTTTTGGGGTACATGTGAAGGTTTGTCACAGGGGTTTGTTGTACAAATTATTTCCTCACCTAGGAATTAAGCACAGTACCCAATAGTTATCTTTCCTTCTCCTCTCCCTTCTCCCACCCTTCACTCTCAAGTAAACCCCAGTATGTTGTTTCCATCTTTGTGCTCACAGTAAGTTCCCACCATTTAGCTCCCATTTACAAGTGAGAGCATGCAGTATTTGGTTTTCTAATCCTTATTAGTTTGCTAAAGATGATAGCCTCCAGCTTCATCCATGTTTCCACAAAAAAACATGATCTCATTCTTTTTTATCACTGCATAGTATTCCATGGTATGTGTACCACATTTTCTATATGCAATCTGTCATTTATGGGCATTTAGGTTGATTCCATGTCTTAGCTATTATAAATAGTGCTGTAATGAACATTTGCAAGCAAATGTCTTTATAGTAGAATGATTTATATTACTCTGGGTATATAGCCAGTAATGGGATTGCTGGATCAAATGGTAATTCTGCTTTTAGCTCTTTGAGGGATTGCCAAGTATGATTGCCAAGTTCCACAATCACCGAACAAATTTACACTTGCACCAACAGTGTATAAGTGTTCCCTTTTCTCTAAAACCTCACCAGCATCTCTTATTTTTTGACTTTTTAAGTATAGCCATTCTGAATGGTGTGAAATGATATCTTATTGTGGTTTTGATTTACATTTCCCTAATGATCAGTGATATTGATCTTTCTTTCATATGCTTGTTGGTCTCATGTTTGTCTTCTTTTGAAAAGTATCTGTTTTATGTCTGCCCACTTTTAAATGGAGTTTGATTTTCTCTTATAAATTTAAGTTACTTATAGATGTTGAATATTAGATCTTTATTAGATGCATAGTTTGCAGATATTTTCTCCCATTCTGTAAGTTCTTAAGTTTAATTAGCTCTCATTTGTCAATTTTTGCTTTTGTTGCAGTTGCTTCTGGTACATTTGTCATAAAATCTTTGCCCATTTCCATGTCCAGGAGGGTATTATTTAGGTTGTCTTCCAGGGTTTTTTTTTTTTTTAATATATATAGTTTTGGGTTTTACATTTAAGTTTGAATCTATCTTGATTTGATTTTTGTATATGGTGTAAGTAAGGACTCCAGTTTCAGTTTTCTGCATATGGCTAGCCAGTTATTCCAGCACCATTTATTGAATAGGGAGTCTTTTGTACATTGCTTATTTTTGTCAACTTTCTTGATGATGGGGGTGGTTGTAGGTGTGTCTTATTTTTGGGCTGTCTATTCTGTTCCATTGGTCTATGTACCTGTTTCTGTACCAGTACCATGCTGTTTCAGTTATTGTAGTCCTGTACTAGAGTTTGAAGCTGAGCAATGTGATGCTTTCAGCTTTGTCCTTTTTGCTTAGGATTGCCTTGGCTATTCAGGTTCTTTTTTTGGTTCTGTATAAATTTTAACATTTTTTCTAGTTCTGTGAAGAATGTCACAGGTAGTTTGATAGGAATAGAATTGAATCTGTAAATGACTTTGGTCAGTATGGCTATTTTAATGATATTGATTCTCCCTATCCATTAACATGGGATATTTTTCCATTTGTTTATGTTTTCTCTGATTTCTTTGAGCAGCATTTTCAGTTATTTGTAGAGACCCTTCACCTCTCTGGTTAGATGTAATCCTTGGTATTATATTCTTTTTATGGCAGTTATGAAGGAGAGTTCCTTTCTGATTTGGCTCTTGGCTTGGCTACTGTTGGTGTATTATAATTTTATCTTTTTTACTCCTTTCTCTTGACTGACATTTTTAATCACTGTCTAAACTATTTTCAGGCTTCCATTATCCCTTTTCTTTGGTGATTCTCCTCTGAAGGGCATTCATATTTCTCTAAAGTAAAAACTTGTTACTTCAGATATTTAAGGTTCTTTATGATCGGCTCCTATCTAAGCAAGCAATGATTAGGTGGCAAGCCCTGAGTTTAGCACTTTACATGGAATACTTCATATAGCTCATTATTTTTTATGACAACCTAATGAGGAAAACTGAGGCTCCAAGAGGTTAAATAATTTACACTAGCTCACACACCAACAAAATGGCTGGAACTAACTTCAAAGTCCGCACTCTTTCAACTACCACTGATATTTCTATCTTTTTCTGAGTTTTTCTTCCTGGAGATTTTTTAAAAAACATGTTCTGTGTTCTATTAAGCTTGAGATTCCGGAATGCTAAGCCTTTCTTTATCTGTGGGTTTAGCTGGAAATAGGGCCTGGTTTCCTGAGAAAGATTAAAAGCATGAAGGAAGGTATTTCAAATTAGAGAGGTAGCCTTTTAGTCACTCTCATTAAAAAAATTAGACCATTATGAAGAGGGAAGGCAGGTGAATGTATCTACAGTATGCTTGACATGGGGTTTTATGCTGTACAAGTTTCAGAGGCTACAGCAAGGAATTGTACTTCTCTATTAAAGGACAAGGTGAGCCAGTACATGTGAAGGTGTCTTGAGAAGCTATGCAGTCCTATGAACATGTGAAATAGGGTAAAATATTTATTTCTCCCTAACTTTGTGAGCAGTAATGTCACCTAGTCACTGAGGTAACAAATATTAGGACCCTTCTGTCCTGACTTTCAAACTCGTCTCATGATGTTTCCATCAATAGCTGGCAAAGCTCCACAGGAGCTGTAATAATCCCAGGGGACTGTGCAAGCCGTTCTAAAGAATGCGTGTCAGTAAATAGCAGAAACAAAGCAGAAGCAAAAGCTCATCAACAGTCCTGGGCAGACCCAGCTTCTAGGGCAGAAAGAGGCTTTGTGTTCAAAGACTCCTATTAGATTAAAACCTCCTATTTGGCTTGTTTAAACAGAAAGTCTCTGTTGGTATCTACACAACTTTGACCAGAAGTAAGATTTTCTGTATATGTTACTTGGCATAAGGACATGCAAAAGTTTCCTAACATGATATTCTTGTAACCTGGAGAAATTAGTAACTCCCACCATGCCACCCTTGTAGGATCATGTGCTAATGAAGAAGATGCTCTAATAATTAGGCCTAGAGCCCACTGAATGTAACACCTTCCAATTAGCACTCCTCAGCATGAATACTGCCATTATCATTAAACAACAAAGACAAAAATGGGTATCAATCCACATAATAGAAAATAATTGATGAAGTTGGAGAGCGTGATTATTTGTGATTACTTTACAGTCATGCACAGAAAGTAGGAGAACCACAGCTAGTGGTTAATCTCTGGCTACCTCTTTGAAGATAATGAAATTGGCTTCCTACTGATGATTATTCATTAACAATTAATTCTTTCTCAGTGATCTGCCTCATTTTCAGCTTCTCACTACAAACATGCAATGGAATAATTACAAGTGGAAATGAAAAAGCAATTAGTGGCAGATAATGCCAACATCTGATTAAAAAACAGTAGAACAGATTAGCAGTTCTGTAACTGCAAGTCTGCTGCTTTCAGCAGGGAGGTGTAAGTCACCCAGTTATACTGCACTTCAAGCTGTGCTTTCTCTTTTATTGCCTCCCCTCCATCATGGTCTGCCACATTAAATGCTCTCTTTTATTCTAGGGGGCATTGGATTGTTGTAAATACTTTCTCAAGATTAACTAGCATTTCAGAAGATTTGTGGTCCCACACGCGGAAATTCCAAAAAGCACTAACTCATAAGATAATGGCTAAAGCATACATCTGTATACTTTTCTTTGGGGATTCACAGAAAATATCATCATACATTTACTCACTTGAGTTTCAGTTTAACTCTTGTTTAGTTAAGTGCCTTCAGCAGAAGAACATCTCTAAATCGAAGACGCCAAGAAAGAGCACCTTCTTTGCGTACTTTAGCTCTTTACCCGCATGCATGGTTGCTTTGGTCTTATAGGCTGGCTTCTCACCTTGCACAATGTGGAATATAAACTGTCTGTTAGTGAATTTTTATTTAACATTGTCAAGGGATTAAGATAGTTCTGACATCTGTATAAATAATCTGTCGATAAAAGACTTATAATATTATTGATCTCAGCTGTGTCAGAGGCAAGAAAAAATATCTCCTATAGGAGGTACAGGAAGAGTGCCAAAACCCTTGCTTTAGAAATGTAAAATGCAATGATCTTTTAAATAATTTGGAAGATATGTTAATATGAAGATCTGGTAAGATTTTGTCATGGAATTTGACATGTTATAAAGCACTTAAAAATAAGTTTTAAAAAGAACTACGTAACTATACAATCATTGGTTATATACTATCTCACCAGATCTACAGAAATCAAAATCATAAAGAAATAAGGCATGTAATGGAAATAAAGTGAACTCTGAAAGGCTGAAATTAGCTGATATGCCCCAGTATGGTATCCCTTTAGATGTTCAATTGATCATTTCAGATGGGTCATTTCTTGTTCAGTATGGAACAAGATATTCAAAATTTTGACTATTACCACTGAATATAACAAAAAAAAAATGTTTAATTATATTTGGGGTCTAGGGTACATGTGCATGTCCTGCATCCTACAGGATTGTTGCACAGGTATATACATGTCATGGTGGTTTGCTGTCTCCATCCCCTCCACCACCAGTGCCTACATCAGGCATTTCTCCAGGTGTTATAGCTCCCCCTCCTATCTGGCCCCCGCCTTTGTGTCCCCCTCCTCTCCCTTCCAACCCCCGACCTAGCCCTTTGAGTGTTGTTCCCTTCCCTGTGCCCAAGTGTTCTCATTGTTCATCACCTACCTATGAGTGAAAACACGCGGTGTTCAGTTTTCTGTTCTTGTGTCAGTTTGCTGAGAATAATGGTTTCTAGGTTCATCCATGTCTCCACAAAGGACACGAACTCATTGTTTTTTATGGCTGCATAGTATTATGAAGCATGTTTATGTACCTGAAATAGTGTGGGGCACTGATATTAATCAGCCCTGAATCAGTTCAAAATTGAATGGGAGAGAAACAAATGTAAAGAAATGAATGGAGTAAAATGTAAAGATCGTTACATTTGGGGAATTTACAGGCAAAAGCAGGAGTAATAATGACTGGAAAGGCTTCATAAGCAGATGATGCTTGAACTAAGCTTTGGATGAGAAGTAGAATTTTTTCCCCCTCACAGGAAACAATGAGGCAAAGAGCATTCCAAGAAGTGGGGAACATATGAATAAAGGAATAGGGGTAGAAAACAGCCTGGTATGTTTATAGAATGTGAATAATTAAACACACTGGAGAGCAGGGCCTCAAAATGAGACCAGCAAAGAGAATGCTGAAGATTTAGGTAGGATTCACCTCATGGAGGGCTTATATACTATGCTTACGAATTTGAACTTTGTGAAATGGAAACCCTTTTGTTTCCTTAAGCAAGTATTTACCAAGGTAAAATTTTTATATTTCTACAGAATTCAGAACTCACAGATCACATACACATGTGCCAATAAGTTGTCTATAAAATCTAAGCATTTGTGAAACGTGGGTCTGAATATTTTAAAGTAATCCTGTAACATTATTAATGATGATGATGATGTCTCGATTTTTTGTCCCTTTATTCTAAAAAACTAAAAATTCTGTCACATCAACAAAAAAATCTGAAACATAATAAGAATATTATACCTTTTAGAAATTAGAAATTAATCACTTTCTTTGATTCTGTGGAAAGCAAAGTCTAACAGGGTCTCACTTATTAGCTATGTCATCTTGGTGAAAGTTACTTAACATCCATATGCCTCTGTTTTTTCACAAGCTGGTTGTATCTGTTAAGGAACATAACCCAGTGTCTGACACCAGGGGACTAGATTAACAAACCACACACCTAAATGAAATATAGCTAAATGTGGCAAATATGGGACCAAATGGAATAAAATATTATTGATCTTAAGAGAATAATGAATTGTGAGTGAAAGTAATTAAATGCATTTTGGCAAAACCAATTAGGTACTCATTGAAGTACCTAGATTAGTAGGGGTGAGAGCTGACATGAGTGGAGGCCATGGGAGAGATAAGAACCACCAACCTCAGAGAAATTTTTCTTCTGAAGTGCATCAGTAGCATTCTTAAACTCCCTATTGGAGCGAGGAGAAGAGAAATTCATAAACCCCATCCGACTCAAAGCCAGGGGTGGCATAGCTTCTCTTGACTTGGATTCTCAATATTGTGAAGGGTCCAGCTTATATTAAGAAACTCTTTCTAAATCATAAAGTAAGCCCCTAATTGGAAGAAGTAGAGACTAAAGTGTAAGACTATGAAAGAAAATTGACCAACTCCCTACTTGAAGGTATATTTTCTTTGTTTTAAATAAATATTAATCAGAGTTGGCTGCCAAAAAAAAAAGATGAAGACCCTTTTGTACCAATTTACTTTGCTTAGTGTTTGAACCTCTTCTCATCTCCAATCTACGTTAACTCCTAGGTGTTTTTAATTATAATCTATATATGCTGATGCCTCCCAAATGTATATCTACTGGTCTCATCTCTACTCTGAACTCAATTTGTCAATGCCAATGCCCACTCTGGGTCTTCACCTGATGTCTAATGAGCATCTCACATGAGCAGATTTTAAACTCAACTCTTGATTCCAGTTCCTTCCCCCATGTGTCTTTCCCTTTAAGTTTCCCTCACTAGAGACTGGTAACAAAAAACTTATAGCTGTCTTGGATTTTTCTCTTTATCTGATACTCTGTATCTAACCCATCAACAAATATTGCTTACTTTACCTTGAAAAGGTATCAGAATCTGACCACATCTCATCTCTTCCATTTCTACCACCTTCTTTCAAGCCTCTGTTATTTATCACCTAAGCTTCTGTGATAGATTTTCTACTTGTTTCTCTTCTCCACTCTCACCCACACTGTTGACAAAGGAACCCTTTCAAACACAAATATTATTACTTCCCTATTCAAAAGTCTCAAATGACTTTGCATCTCAAGGTAACATTCAAAGTCCTTGCCATAACCTCCAAGGCTAGTCATGATCAGGTGCTGGGCC
Source organism: Cacajao melanocephalus (assembly GCA_963573385.1). NCBI lineage: Eukaryota > Metazoa > Chordata > Mammalia > Primates > Pitheciidae > Cacajao > Cacajao melanocephalus. The sequence continues at coordinate 87,302 of CAUYLG010012025.1, forward strand.
ACTTCTCCCAGTTCCTTTCCTGCTACTCTTCTCATCAATCACGCTTGGCTTTCTCACAGCTCTCTTTGTTCAGGGATTAAATAACAAACTGGCTCAGATAGAACAATCAAGAATTTGACTATGGACGCATTGATTGTAAGGCACTTTTGACAGGTCCTTGAGATGTCAAGAAGGCAGTTGCAAGTATGAATCAGGAGTCCTGGGTTGGGGAGGAGGCCTGGGACTAGAGACGTCCATTTGCAAGTCATTTGTATATAGTGTCATTTGAAATTCTTGGCATAAATGTCCCAGAGAGAGGAAATAAGAGATCTAGGATTAAGCCTTGAGGAATTGTGTACATCTAGGTCTGGTGGAGGCGGATGGCATTATAAAAAGGACTGAGAAGGAGCCGCTCAGAGGTAGGAGGAAAATTCAGGGAGTAATGTGGCAGAAGCCCAGGAAGGCGAGAAAAGAAGATAGCTAGAATTGACAATTCTTTCTAGAAATGTAGTATTCAGGAGGAGATGAAGCCATTGCAGGATAGAGAAGTATAGTCAAGGGAAGAAGTTTCTTTTTATGGATAAAATTTGAATATATTTTAAAAAATGATAAGAACTATATAACTGAAGAGGGAGTGATAATAAAAAGGAGGGGGTCAGGAGGGATAAATAGCATCACTCTCCTGAGAAGGTGGGATTGCCATGAGATCATAGGCATAGCTAATTAATTTTTGTAGCTAATAACTTAAAAAAATAAATATTTAAGGGCATTTTCAAATAAGATTTAACAGTTGACCTATCTAAATACAAACCTTATACTTTAAAATTACTAAAGAATTAGAAAATCTTAAATAATATAGTTAAAGAAAAATAAAATGAAGAAAACAGTGAGATGTAATAAATTAAAAGACAAAAGTAAAATACATGAGAGACAGAAGCCAGTTTATAAAAAGTGACAATAAAAATAAGTATGATACATTCATTATGGAATGTATGTATGAAAGATCTACAAAAGACATATATAATAAGACAAAGGCAATTCAGAGTAGACAAAAAGAAAATGTTGGATAAATGTATATGTTAAAAGATACAAACAATAATAAAGCATAGAAAACAATATTAAAATCAAACAATGCAGAGTTCAAGGTTAAAAATTCTTTATGAACAAAAAGTTGTAAAGATGACTACAGTCTATGATGAAGGTAGCATTATTGTAACCTTAATAAGCTGAGTAACTTAGCAAGTATTTACAAAGCAGAACTGGTAAGTGAGGAGTGAGTGAGAGAATAAGAAAGAAAAAGCAGAAGAGTCATGGGAAACTTGACCATTAGCTCTCTCAGGCTTTGAAAGAACAACCAAATAAAAATTCATAATATAGAGGTCAAGAATAATACTATAAACATTTATTTATTTATTTATTTATTTATTTATTTTTTGAAAGAAAGAAAAAGAGAGGAAAGAAAGTGAGAGTGAAAGAAAGAAAGAAAAAGAATGTATGAGAGAAAGAAAGAGGAAGAAAAAGAGGGAGAGAGAACAGGATTC
>CAUYLG010012027.1:0-70603 GCA_963573385.1 Cacajao melanocephalus
ATCAACTAACAGGCAAAACAACCAGCTAGCATCAAAACGTCAGGATCAAATTGACACATAACAATATTAACCTTAAATGTAAATGAGATAAATGCCCCAATCAAAAGACACAGACTGGCAAATTGGATAAAAAGTCAAAACACATTGGTGTGCTGTATTGAGGAGACCGAGCTCACTTGTGAAGACACACATAGGTTCAAAATAAAGGGATGGAGAAAGATGAAAGATTTACCAAGCAAATGGAGAGCAAAAAAAAAAAAAGGCGGGGGGGAGTTGCAATGCTAGTCTCTGATAAAACAGACTTTAAACCAACAAAGATCAAAAGAAAGAAGGTCATTACAGAATGGTAAAGGGATCTATGCAACGAGAAGAGCTAACTATCCTAAATATATATGCACCCAACACAGGAGCACCCAGATACATAAAGCAAGTTTTTAATGACCTACAAAGAGACTTAGACTCCCATACAGTAATAGTGGGAGACTTAAACACCCCACTGTCAACACTAGGTAGATCAACGAGACAGAAAATTAACAAGGATATACAGGACTTGAACTCCGATCTGGACCAAGCAGACCTAATAGACATCTACAGAACTCTCCACCTCAAAACCACAGAATATACATTCTTCTCAGCACCACATCACACTTATTCCAAAACTGACCACATAATTGGAAGTAAAACACTCCTCAACAAATGCAAAAGAATGGGAATCATAACAAACAGCCTCTCAGACCACAGTGCAATCAACTTAGAACTCAAGATTAAGAAACTCACTCAAAACTTCAAAACTACATGGAAACTAAACAGCTCCTGAATGACTACTGGAAAATAAGAAAGTGAAGGCAGAAGTAAAGATGTTCTTTGAAACCAATAAGAATAAAGACACAATGTACCAGAATCTCTGGGACACATTTAAAGCAGTGTCTAGAGAGAAATTTATCACACTAAATGCCCACCAGAGAAGCCAGGAAAGATATAAAATCGACACCATGATGTCTGATGAAAAGAACTAGAGGAACAAGAGCAAATTCAAAAGCTAGCAGAAGGCAAGAAATAACTAAGATTAAAGCAGAACTGAAGGAGCTAGAGACACAAAAAACCCTGCAAAAAAAATCAACAAATCCAGGAGTTGGTTTTTTGAAAAGATCAACAAAATAGACCACAACCAGACTAATAGAAAAGACAGAAGATTCAAATAGATGCAGTAAAAAATGATAAAGGGGATATCATCACCCATTCCACAGAAATACAAACTACCATCAGAGATTTCTACAAACACCTCTATGCAAGTAAACCAGTACATCTAGAAGAAATTGATACATTCTTGGACACATACACTCTCCCAAGACTAAACAAGGAAGAAGTTGAATTCCTGAATAGACCATTAACAAGGTCTGAATTTGAGGCAGCAATTAATTGCCTGCCAACCAAAAAAAATCCAATACCTGACAAGTTCACAGCCAGAGGTACAAAGAGGAGCTGGTACCATTCCTTCTGAAACTATTCTAAACAATACAAAAAGAAGGAATCCTCACCACCTCATTTTATGAGACCAATATAATCCTGATACCAAAGCCTGGCAGAGACGAAATGAAAAAAGAAAATTTCAGGCCAATATCCATGATGAACACTGATGCAAAAATCTTCAATACAATACTGGCAACTGAATGCAACAGCACATTGCAAAGCTTATCCATCACGATCAAGTCAGCTTCATCCCAGGGATGCAAGGCTTTCACGTCTGCAAATTTATAAACATAATCCATCACATAAACAGAACCAAAGACAAAAATCACATGATTATCTCAATAGGTGGTGCAAAGAAGGCCTTTGACAAAATTCAGCAGCCTTTATGCTAAAAACTCTCAATCAACTAGGTATGAATGGATCATATGACAAATGCACAGCCAATATCATACTGAATGGGCCAACACTGGAAGCATTCCCTTTGTAAATGGACACAAGACAAGGATGCCCTCTCTCACCACTCCTATTCAACATAGTATTGGAAGTTCTGGCTAGACTCATCAAGCAAGAGAAAGAAAGCGTATTTGAATAGGAAGAGAGGATGTCAAATTGTCCGTATTTGCAGATGACGTGATTATATATTTAGAAAACCCCACTGTCTTAGCCCAAAATCTCCTTAAGCTGATAAGCAACTTCAGCAAAGTCTCAGGATACAAAATCAATGTGCAAAATTCGCAAGTGTTCCTATACACCAATAATAGATGAAGAGAGCCAAATCATGAGTGAACTCTCATTCACAATTGCTGCTGCAAAGAGAATAAAATACATAGGAATACAACTAACAAGGGATGTGAAGGAACTTCAAGGAGAAATACAAACCACTGCTCAAGGAAACAAGAGAGGACACAAACAGGTTGAAAAACATTCCATGCTTATGGTTAGGAAGAATCAATATTGTGAAAATGGCCATACTGCCCAAAGTAATCTGTAGATTCATTCTATCCTCATCAAGCGACCAATGACTTTCATCACAGAAATGGAAAAAAAAAAAAAAAACACCTTAAACTTCGTATAGAACCAGAAAGAGCCAGCATAGCCAAGACAATCCTTAGGAAAAAAAAAAAAAAATGGAAGCATCACACTGCCTGACTGTAAAAACTATATTACAAGGCTAATGGAATCAAAACAGCATGTTACTGGTACCAAAACAAAGATAAAGACCAGTGGAACAGAACAGAGGCCTCAGAAATAATGCCACATATCTACAACAATCTCATCTTTGACAAAGCTGACAAAAGTTAGCAATGGGGAAAGGATTCCCTGTTTAATTAATAATGTTGGAAAAACTGGCTAGCCATATGCAGACAGCTGAACCTGGTTTTCTTCCTCACGTATTATGTAAAAATTAACTCTAGATGAATTAAAGATTTAAACATGAGGCCTAGCACCATAAAAACTCTAGAAGAAAACCTAGGCAGTACCATTCAGGACATAGTCATGGGCAGTGACTTCATGACTTCGTGATTAAAACACTAAAGGCAACAGCAACAAAAGCCAAAATAGACAAATGGGATCTAATTAAACTTAAGAGCTTCTGTACAGCAAAAGAAACTATCAATAGAGTGAACAGGCAACCAACAGAATAGGAAAGAAATTTTGCAAGCTACCCATCTGACAGAGGGCTAATATCCAGAATCTACAAACACCTTAAACAAATTTACAAGAAAAAACAACTCCATCAAAGAATGGGCAAAGGATTTCAACAGACACTTATCAAAAGAAGACATTTATGCAGCCAACAAACATGAAAAAAAAAGCTCTCATCACTGGTCATTAGAGAAATGCAAATCAAAGCCACATTGAGAAACCACCTCATGCCATTTAGGATGGCAATCATTGAAAAATCCGGATACAACATATACTGGAGACGATATGGAGAAATAGGAAAACTTTTACACTGTTGGTGGGAGTGTAAATTAATTCAATCGTTTTGGAAGACAGTGTGGTGATTCCTCAAGGATCTAGAAATAGAAATACCATTTGACCCAGCAATTTCATTACTGGGTATATACCCCCAAAATTATAAATCATTTTATGATAAAGACACATAAACAGGAATGTTTACTGTGGCACTGTTCACAATAGCAAAGACTTGGACCAACCCAAACGCCCATCAGTGATAGACTGGATAACGAAAATGTGGCACATAGACACCATGGAATACAATGCAGCCATAAAAAAGGATGAGTTCATGTCCTTTGCAGGGACATAAATGAAACTGGAAACCATCATTCTTAGCAAACTGACACAAGAACAGAAAACTAAACACTGCTTGTTCTCACTCATAAGTGGGTATTGAACAGTGAGAACATATGGACACAGGGAGGGGAGTATCACACACCGGGGGCTGGAAGATGGAGGGCTAATGGAGAAATAACAGTGGGTAGGGGCATCAGGGAGGGATAGCATTAGTAGAAATACCTAATGTAGATGACGGGGCGATGGATGCAGCAAACCACCACCATGGCACGTTTATGCCTATGTAACAAACCTGCACGATCTGCACATGTACGCCTGAACTTAAAGTATAATAAATATTTTTTTCAAAGTCATTTGTTAAGCTATAATGTTGTTCTTCCAAAAACTACTTTAGTTTTGAATGACTAGTGTAGTAAAAGCGTGTGAGGTGATTTTACGACTGGAAAAGTAATTCAACATGAATAAAAGGCTGCCTTCGTAAAATTGTCATTCTGATAATAGAACAGAGCAGCTTAGTGGAAGCCAGTTACACTTACTGAAATACAGAAAGTTAAATATCATTGCATTACTGGATTATTACAAATATGAGTATAAGTAAATGCAGTGGCAACACTGTATTCACATGGTGGTGCAGGGTTGTCGGGTGGCTGCCCAGATAACCTTTGTCAACAATTCTCAATCCTAGCTAGGTAACAGAATCAGGGCAGTCCTACAATATGTATCGCTATCTGAATGTCACCTTTAGGAGACTCTGATCCAGTTCATCTCCAGTGGAGCAGAGTATTCATACATTTTAAATTCACAGTTTTTTAATGAAAAGACTTACGGGTTTTTTTGGTTATCTTAAAAATGAGAACATAATTAGCATAGAGATATTTTGATTTTTGAAACTATGATCATGAGTAGTAGAGTCACTTTGGAAGACAGTTCAGCATTTTCTTATAAAAATAAACATACTCTTCCCATATGACTCAGCAATTGTACTTCTTGATTTTTACTCAAATGAATAAAAAACTCACAGTCACACAAAAACCTGCAAAAAGATGTTTATAGAAACTCTATTCATAATTGCCAAATTTGGAAGCAACCAAGAGGTCCTTCAATAGGGGAGTAGATCAACTATGCACATCCAGACAATGGAATATATTATTCAGCACTATAAAGAAATGAGCCATCAAGCCATGAAATGACATGGAGGAAACATAAATGCATATTACTAAGTGAAAGAAGACAAGCTTAAAAAGCTGCATACAATATTATTTTGACTGAATTACATTTTGGAAAAAACGAAACAGCATATTACAAGGATTAGTGGTTACCAGGGGTTAGGGAAAGGGTGGGATAAATAGAGTGCAGAGGATATTCAGGACAGTGGAACTACTCAGTATGACACTGCTGTGTTGGATACATGTTGTTATACATTTGTCGAAACTCATAGAATGTACAACAACAAGGGTGTACGCTAACATAAACTATGGATTTGGGTGATAATGATGTGTCAATGTAGGTTCATCCAATTTAAAAGATGTACCATTTTGGTGAGAGGTGTTGCTAGTAGGGGAGGTGGTATGATTGTAAAAACAAGAGAATTCTTTGTATCTTCCATTCAGTTTTTCTGTGAGCCAAAACTTGTTGTAAAACACAAAGTTTGTCAGTTAAAAATTATGATCATGGGCCTAATAATCCCATGATTTAGATTTCATTTTATTTGACAATTAGAATTGGTTGTACATATTCTTATTTCTCTTACCTTACATCTACCATCTCATCAATTTCATTTTCAAAATATTATTTTTATAATATTGTAATTTTGAGGCATTTCCCTGTTTAAAAAAAAAAACACTCCATAATGATGCAGTAGGGGTATTTTATTTAAAATTAAATTCATTTGCAGAATACTTCTGAGGTAAAAGAAGGCTCAGAACTTCGTTGATGTTGGCAATTGGTGAACATCAATGAATCAACTGGCATATTAGTAAACAATCTCTAGTAGTTATATCAACAGAATTTCTATAGCAGAAAAATTGTGGTAGCAAAGGACTATATGGACATTTTTGATGAGGAAGCTGGGAAATTTATAATGATGAAAGCTGATTAATTTTTAAAAAACTGCTGAAATACATTTGTTTTATTTATAGCTACTACGCAAATAGACAACTTCCTCAAATTTAAGAGAACTACTAAAAAAAAAATTTATAGTATTGAGGGAGTATGGTGTTTCCTTTTATTTGAGTAGATTGGCAATAAAATATTAACTCCCAAAGAATAGCTTGATATTATTTAAGTCTTAAGCTTGGGAATCTTATAGACCTGATGCTAATTCTGGCTTTAGCTTTTACTGATCATAGTCTAGGAAGGAGATTAACATCTCTTGAACTCAGTTTTTCAAATTGCAACGTGGGAATAATTATAACTTACTGTTTTCTTTTTCCTGAGACGTAGGCAAGGTAATGTATGTAAATGACCTGGCAATTGGAGCATCATTATGGTCAAATTAATTGTGAGTTATTACTGACAAAAGCATATGATATAATTACAATGACTCTTGCCCCTTTTCCAGTCAAGGGATGGTTCACATGGTTTTCACTTATATTTTTTTGGTTCATGGAAAATCTGGATATTCTAATAAATCTGTCCCTGCCAGAAACAAGGACATACTCCCAGGCTCAGAAGTATGTATAAAATACCCAAAATTTCAAGAGCATTTAAAAATCTATATATAATCCCCATAGTTTTAGGGCAATCTATTTTAAAGTTTGTTCTGAAGATAGTGTCATAGAAATAGGAACTGTGGGTTTAGGAATGGTGCAGAGTGATTCTTTATTAGAGAACTTAAGGGACATATGAGAACCCAAATCTGTAGAACTGTAAGCATGCTGGTGCTGGTTTCTCTGTTATCGTGGCCTCCACCTTCCCTGACCTTTGGTTGTTGTGGATCTGCCTTCTGTTTCCTAACTTCTCTGATTTTGATTTTTATTCTGTCCAGACTCAGTGTACCTGACTGATCTACTTAGAACAAAATAAATATCGGATCCTGAGGCTCATTGCCTGGTTTCCTTTCCTTTGCAAGACTTCTGGCACAAAAATTAGTGGTCAACGTCGTCATTCTATTTTCCTTCCCATGGAATCTAATGTGTCTTAGTAGAGATTCTTCAACCACGCTAATCCATTCAACTGTATGTGATACATTAGAAGCTCAAACAGAGAAATAGATTATAGGAGGTCTATACCTTCTGCCACCAGCAACACATTTTATGATTCCATGTAAGGTGACCATGAATCCCTGTAAGCCTCAAAGCTGATGAAGGCAAGAGCCCCCATCCCATGTCTTTTCCATTGGTTTTGTTACAGTAGAGCTTCCTTCTATTTGTTATTTTTATAAGAGAAGGGATCTTCCCTTGTCTTTCAGGCTAAAGTACAGTGGTGCAGTCATAGCTTACTGCAACAGTGAACTTCTGGGCCTAAGCAGCTAGAATTGCAAGTGTGAGCCACCATGCCTGGCCCTCCTTCTGTTTTTTAATTACTCTGTTTTCTTTTCTGGCTGCAATGCAACAAGAAGAGACAGATATGTTATTATTCATCCTTAATCCTAAAAATATGTTGTTAAATTTATCCTAAAAATGCATTATTTTTTATGGTTTCTCCAGATTATAATAGCTACTCAGTATTTCATGACCTTGATGCCTTTAAAGAGTATAATGAGTTATTTTTTGAAATGTTCATCAATTTTGGTTAGAGTGTTCTGTTGTAATTGGATTAAAGATACACATTTTTGTCAAGAATACCAGAAAAAATGGTATTGCGTCTGATATGGTTTGGTAGTGTCCCCACCAGAATCTCATCTTGAATTGTAATCCCCATAATCCCCAGGTGTGTAGGGAGATACTTGGTAGGATGTGATTGGATCATGAGGGTGGTTTCCCACATGCTATTCTTGTGAGAGTGAGTTCTCATGAGATTTAATAGTTTTATAAGGTGTTCTTTCTCTTTACTACTCACTCTTCTGTCTTCTGCTCTCACATGGAGGTCTTGGCTTCTCCTTCCCCTTCCACCACAATTGTAAGTTCCCTGTGGCCTCCCCAGCCATGTGGTACTATGAGTAAGTTAAACCTCTTCTCTTTATAAATTATCCAGACTCTGACAAATTTTTATAGCAGTATGAAAATGGACTGATAAAGTAAATTGATATTGCAGAGAGTGAGGTATTGGATTACCCCAAAATGTGGAAGCGACTTTGGAACGGAGAGACAGACAGAGGTTAGAACAGCTTGGAGGGCTCAGAAAAAGACAGGAAGATGTGGGAAAGTTTAGAATTTCCTGCAGAGTCGTCGAATGGTTGAAACCAAAATGCTGATAGTGATATGGTCATTAAAGTCCAGCCTGGTCTCAAATGGAGATGAGGAAGTTATTTAGAACTGGAGCAAAGGTCACACTTGCTGTACTTTAGCAAAGAGACTGTGGTACTTTGTCCCTGCCCTTCAGATCTGTTGAACTTTGAACTTCAGAGAAATAATCTGAAATTGGAATTTGTGTTTGAAAGGGAAGCAGAACATAAAGATTTCGAAAAGATTTCAGCCTGACAGTACAGGAGAAAAGAAAAACCCATTTTCTGAGGAAAAATTCAAGTCAGCTGCATAAATTTGCATCAGTAATGAACCAAATTTTAATTGCCAAGAGAATAGGGAAAATGTCTCCAGGGCATGTTAGAGGTCTTCATGACAGCCTCTCCCATTACAAGCCTTGAGGCTTAGGAGGAAAAAATGGTTTTGCGGACCTGGTCCAGGGCCTTGCTGCTTTGTGCAGTATCTGGACTTGGTGCCCTGTATCCCAGCTGTGGCAAAAGGGGCTAATATGAAGCTCAGGCCTTTGCTTCAGAGGATGAAAGCCCCAAGCCTTGGTGGCTTCCACATGGTGTTGGGCCTGCACATGAACAGAACTCAAGAGGTGAGGTTTAGGAACATCTACCGAGATTTCAGAATATACATGGAAACACATGCATGTCCAGGCAGAAGTTTGCTGCAGGGAGGAGCCGTAATAGAGAACCTCTGCTAGGGCAGTGTAACAGGGAAATGTATGGTTGGAGCCTCAACACAGAGTCCCCACTGGGGCACTGCCCAATGGAGCTTTGAGAAGAGGGCCACTTTTCTCTGGACCCCAGAATGGTATATCTACGCACAGCTTGCACCTTGTGCCTGGAAAAGCCATAGACACTCAATGCCAACCCAGGAAAGCAACTAGGAGAGAGGCTGTACCCTGCACAGCCACAGGGCAGAGCTGGCCATGACCATGGGAGCCCATCTCTTGTATCAGTATGACCTGGATGTGAGACATAGAATCAAATAAGATTATTAAGAAGCTTTAGGGTTTAATGGCTGCCCGGCTGGATTTCTGACTTGCATGAGGCCTGTAGCCTTTTCATTCTGGCTAATTTCTCCCATTTGGAATGGATATATTTACCCAATGCCTGTGCCCCCATTGTGTCTTGGAAGTAACTAACTTGTTTTTTATTTTACAGGCTCCTAGGTGGAAAGGACTTGCCCTTTCTCAGATAAGACTTTAGACTTGGACTTTTGGGTTGATGCTGGAATGAGTTAAGAATTTGGAGGACTGTTGTAAAGGAATGAATGTATTTTGAGATGTGAGGACATGAGATTTGGGAGGGGCTGGGGTAGAAAAATATGGTTTGGCTGTGTCCCCACCCAAATCTCATTTTTAATTGTAATCCTCAAGATCCCCACATGCCTAGGGAGAGACTTAGCGGGAGGAGATTGTATCTTACGGGCAGTTTCCCCCTGCTGTTCTTGTGATAGTCACTGAGTTCTCATGAGATCTGATGGTTTTATAAGGAGTACTTCCTCCTTTGCTCCTCACTCTTCTCTTTCCTGCCACCATGTAAAGAAGGCCTTTGCTTCCCCTTCATCTTCTGCCATGATCGTAAGTTTCCTGAGGGCTCCCCAGCCACGTGGAACTTGGAGTCAGTTAAACCTCTTTTCTTTATAAATTACCCAGTCTCAGGCGGTTCTTACAGCAGTGTGAAAATGAACTGATTCAGTGTTCTTCTCAGTGTGTCATATCGGGGGTACGTGATGTTGACGTATCTTACCGATGATGTTTATAACTAAATACAATATGGGATACTGGAACAGTAAAAGTACATTGTGGAAAAACTGTTAGAAATTAAAGGTTTGGAATTTAGTTAATATATCAATGTTAATTTATTTTTCTTGATAATGATACTGTGGTTATATAAAAGGTTAACATTAGGTGAAGCAGGTTGAAAGACATAAAGTATCTCCTTTCATTATTTTTGCAACTTTTCTATAAATCTGAAATTACTTCAAAATAAAAAGGTTTTGTAATAAACATGAACAAAGTGTATCAGGAAGATGATATGAGGGCCTGGTAATCTGTCAGTGAATAATAAATTTCCATCTAAACATTGGTAGAAATCGCTCTAAATACATGCTTAGCATACTGTGCAATGTCAATAGATGAAACTTGGCCACATGGAATATAGAAATACAGCATTCCATCTATAAAGTTAAAATGCTTAAAAATAGTTTGAGGGATAACTGAACATACTCCTTTCCCATCTCTTCCAGAACTATAAGTGAATTACAGTACAGTGTTTTTCAGGTTTGCAAATATATGCTCTGAGATTACTTGTTCAGAGTTCAATGCTATGACAGTTTCAAAATCTACATGGCTATTCTTCATATTAACTAAAATGTAATTTTAAACATTACATCATCCTTCCTCAACTCCTCTTACAGATTTCTTCTGTAATGTAACTCTGGACCAATTCCATTACATCTCAAATCAGAAGAGGTTCAAATAAATAGTATAAGAGTAAATCACTTTTCTTTAAGGCAGCTGGAGTTTATTACGTTGAAATATTCCAAAGGCTTTCCTCAGAATGTTTTTAGAAATTTGCATTTGAAAATAACATAGGAAAAAATGAATATTATTCATTTCAAGAATGTGTTGCTATTGATATTAAAACAAATGTTAAAAAATAGAAAAAGAATCTTGTTTTATCATTTGTGGGTTGCTTGTGTCTTTTAAAAATTTGGTACTATTACCAAACTTGTGTTGTTGCTTTTTATATGAACGGTTTGAATCAAAGCAGCTGTTTTTGCTGGGACAATAAGCCCATTTTACTAGAAATTTTGAGGACATGAGTTAAGTGGAAAATCCACCCAAGAAGTAGTAGGAGGGCTATCTAGGCTATATAAAATTGGTCTCACAGTACCCAGTATCCCCCGGTAGCTCAATAAATGCCAATTATGGATAGATAGCATCAGCATATGCATATTCAAAATATAGTCTTGTCCATGTGGGTGACTATGGTTGGCAAGCCTTACGTGAAATCTAGGGTTTCGTTTTAATTTTTGCTTGTTTTGTTTTGTCATAGGAATACTTGGTTTCTCTGTTTTTCAACCCACACTTCAATCATTTTCCAAGTTTTATAGAGAATATAATCTTGTTATCTGTAGAACTGCTTCTTTGTCACTGGCATAGATGCAGCCCTCATAATTCATTAATTCCTTCAAAAACATAGATTGCCAATTGTTATTAGAAATTCTCTAGAGGAATTCTTTATAAAATGGAAGATTGTTCATACCCCTGTCCTGATAATATCTTCCAGTGAGTCTCTAACTTTCAGGAGAAAGCCCCGCTCGAATATAGAGTAGATAAAGCCTCCTGTCTTGGTGTTGCTATTGCACCCTCTCCCTCATTGTGGTCTAAGACATGGAATTTCTTGTGTCATCCCAAACTTATCATGCCTCTGCACATGTCCATCCCCTGTGTTAAATTCCTCATCACAAACTCTAGTCACCTTTTTCAGATACTACAAAAGTCAGTTTATGGGATACACTCTTGAGAATTACCACCTAGTAAATTCTTGTAAAAATAGAGGAAGAGATAAAAAAAAAAAAAAAGCAGACAAAGTAATGAATGAATTACTTGTTCTGTTTCTAATTGGGTCTAGATGGTTTCTCAGAGACTTTGATCCTCAGGGAAATGTCCAGAGCAAGAATGGTACCCGTATAGTCTGCTGAAACTCCTGGTGCAAATCAGTGAATTGGTCTGTTTCACAATGCCAAGAGAGCGGTGTGTGTATGTGTATGTGGGTCAGTGTGCATGTTTATTTTTCTCTTAGGGAAGACGATGGTCATTCTGAAACGCAAGCAAGTTGCTGAGAGCGCCCCATACTGAACCTGGTCTGAGGTCATCTAGAATCTTTGTTTAATCAATAATCTATTCTCTGTCCATACCATGCTAATATAAATAGCTTCACCAAGTAGAGAAAAAAAATCACAGAAGAGATGGAATAGAAAAGTCAAAGACCGTTGGATTCTAAAAGAGCATATTTCTAGAAAATTGCTAATCCAGAGATCCAAACATACCTTAACAGCCAAGGAAGTCTTGAATAGGACCCTCATTGCAGAGTCTTCTTCCATGATCCCACTCCAGGTTTGAGTGAAGGCCACTGATGACTTCTCTTAGGCCTGCACCATGGTTGGCCCATGGTACCGTGAGGAGCAACCAGTCCTCGTTGGGGTAGGTCATGCACCTTCTTACTTACCTGAATGAATTGATGTCAAACAATTTTAATATCATCTTTATCAAATTTATTCTTGTACAAAGGTTCTCTTTTTAAGAAAATGGTAACCCCCACCCAAAGTTACCGTTAGCTAAAAGTGTTATAGCTCCTAGGAAGCCCATTATGCGCTCAGAAAGTGATCCCCACTGGCTGCACCCTAACACTGTTGTTACTGTGGATTGGTTGCTGCCTGTGCTGCAGTGGGGCCCCGAGTATACTTACGTTTTCATTGTTTACATATATTTTCTGTCTTTGCTCTGAATCTGTAAATATCTTTAAGGAAATATCTATCTTTGAATCATTTTATTCCCCATAGCACCTTGCATGATATTTTACAAATAGAGTTAAATAAATACTGGTTAAGTTACTGGAGGAATAAAAAAAATTTATATGTTTGACTTTGGAGCATGCAATGTGACTTTCTTTGCGTTCTTTCTATAGTAAAACTCCCTTGGCTACATGTTGATTTCATTGTTCTATTAACTTTGATAAAATGTAGTCTTCTAACTTGGTCATAGACATAAACTGTACCAAAATAATGAAAACTCTTAGGTCTTTTTGGACAAATATGAATACAAATGTGAACTAATCTCTTTACATGAAAAAGTTTTAGTATTCACAATTACTTTGATTTCAATAACTTTCTGTAAATATTTGGGGACAGGAATATTTGGGAACATTTTTACGTTACACTTGTTGGTCTCTTGAACTTGCATTACCTTTCAAGTAGAGTTGCAAAACACACTATGCAAAGTTAACTTCTACTGCTTTTTGTGGCTTGATCATTAAACTCAAATTAATACCTTTCATTTCTCCTATGGCAAAAAGTACTCCTTGTGGTGTAGTAGAATATATTATATATTTGCCATTTATCCAACATTTTAAAAACAATAATTAGCATCCTGAATAGTTTTTATAAAATCTAGTAATTCAAGTCTCCAGAATTTTTAAAAAATCATAATAAATGATTACCTGGGAGAAAATAACTGCTTTTCTTGAACCAAAGACATTTGAAGCCCTGGAAGTAGTCAGTAAAAGCCACTGGTTGCTTTTTTCTGTAGTGCTCTTAAAAGACGATACTAATTTTTAACTGAGATGATCAAAGCAAATTAAGTTTTACTTGATAACATTCCATGGAGGGATTTGGGTTTTTATTTCCCTTTTCCTTATAATTGAAAAAAATTAAATTTTATTGTTCTCCGGACTATCATACCCCTTCCTTTGGCTTCACCACTTTTATTCTGAAGCAAGCACTGAATTAGATACCTACACATCTAAATTCTTAGCCTGTCTCTGTGTATCAGCCTGTGAATTTGTTTTTTATGCTTTCGGTGTAGTCAAGGTCTAACATATACACAACATGTGTCTGGCAGTTAACGGAAGCTCAGCCAATGTTTATGGAATGGAATAATTCGTGCTTCATGTGAGTTTGGTCAAAACTTTCTCATCTCTAAAATTGAATATAGTGACATTCAACTTCCCTTTCCTTTAAAATTTTATGATTCTAAGTAAGCCCTTTCCCAAATTGCTGTGAATGTAAATTTCAAAGTACCTTAGAGCAAAGCAAACTAGGCTACTTTTTTTTATTGTCTAAGGTATATATTTACCTTTCTTCAGTGGGTACTCATTTTTGGAGACAAAAGGTCATGTACATGACACAGGCATTTCTCTGCAAACTATTTTGCCATAAAAGTTGGGTTGAAAAAGGGTTGAATATCAGGTAGTATCAGAGACTATGTATATATATATATATATATATATATATATATATATATTTTTTTTTTTTTTTTTAATTTAAGTTCTGGGGCGCATGTGTAGAACATGCAGTTTTGTTACATAGGTTTAGAAGTGCTGTGATGGTTTGCTGCATCTGTCATCCCATATTTATCCTGCCCTCGTGATTGAATTTTTTATTTTTAAAACATATAGCTTGTATTGGACCAACACTCACAGACATTTTCAAGGGTACCGCAAAGAACAAATATTGAAGTCTCAACACCAGGCAGTGCTAGACTGGAAAGTGTATTGGTGTTATTGGTCTAGCTATGTTGAAAGATACAAATGTAAATATTCAAAAAATTTGGCAAAGCACAAACGGGATAAATTCAAAGGAAACCACAGAAAAATAGAAAGTCCTAAAGAAATAGAAAGAAAACCAAATTATTACATAGAAGGAACATCAGGTGAGCTCTGATTTCCCATCAAAACAGTGGAGTCCTGAAGCTAGTGAAACACCGTCTTTATGGTGAGAATGTATCTCAAGAATGAAGGCAAAACTAAAGACACTTTCATTAAAAAGCTACAAGAATTTGTTACCAGTAGATCTGTACTACTACATGTAATTCTAACAGGCATTTTTCATACTGAATAAAGAACATCTAAGAGAGATAGATAGATAGATAGATAGATAGATAGATAGATAGATAGATGTAGATAGATGTCTTATATATATGTGTGTGTATATATAGCAAACCAACAAAGAAAAAAACACTTATAAGGCAGTGTTTGAAAAACCTATATGATTGAATAGAAAATTAAAATGTTTTTTCCCCCGCTATTACTTTCATCTGTGCTTGGCGAAGTCTACCTTACTGCTTCTAACACGTCTCGCCCAAACACGTAGCTTTTCAATCTCTTCTTTAGTTAAAAAGGAACTGATTCTGTGTCCTGGACTTCCTCTTATCTGATTAATGCTCACTCTTCCCACTTTTGCTAGCCAGGTTTCAGCTGAAAATCAGGGGTAGAGAGAGATGTGGCCTGTTCTATATCTCTCCTCCTTTCTCTTTTCTGTGTTCCTTACTCTTTATGTCGTTGGAGGAAACAAATAATATTAAATAAAAACATCTGATTATCTTTGTATTAACACGTGCTGCCATGGTCTTCTTTAAGCAGCTAAAACACAAGTATGCAGCCTCTGGGCACACCAGAGGGCCTATGTCATAGGTATTCAGACTCTGGTTATATCCTGGGGCCTGTGTCACAGATACTCAGAGCCTGACCACCTCCCGGGACCTGTGAGCAATCTTAGGCCACCTCATGGCCTGCTTTAGTGATAGGCCACTAGGAAAACTTTTCATGCTTGACATTCAGCAGCGTACCCTCAGCCAACATTTCTCGCCAAATACTGTTCAGTCATATATTTCTGGGACTCCCTCTTTGTCCAGGTGTCTAAAGTAAACACAGAAAATAGAAGCCAGTCTCTACTAGGCTGCTAAAACTGGCTTCATTCTTCTGTGTTTACTTAACACGCACAAAATCTCTCAACCTCACTACCTCACTATCCAAAACTAGTGGGCATGACTTTTCTCTGCTCAGAGGTCACCTGCATCCCATCCTCCATTAAAAAGAGCAGAAGGCATCTCAGAAGTCTCTTCCTAAGTGAACTGTCAATCAGTAATGAGATGCTGCCCTTTCTTGTAATCCTTTTTACTTGACTGTAAAGAGAAGACAAAAACGGATCCCTATTCTATTACTAAACAAGAAAGGAGAGAAAAGTCATAGAAGTCTTTCTGTAAGCCAGTAACCCACCGTTCCCTTATATACCCTCAAATCATCTTCCTTACATGTTTTGTTAGAAGAGATTAATGAGGGAAATACTTGAAAAAATGTAATAATTTTGACTGCCTGGGTTTAAACACAAGGGTGCTGTGTCTTTCAGTGTGGACTCTCTTAAGAGTATGGGAGTAATCATGACCTCTTTATTTTAATATCCTAACCTGATTCACCAATTCAGAAATTAAGAGAAAAGCAAATCATTACAAAAAAGATCTATTCAGCATTCTGTTAAAATTGCACAGATTAAAATCTTCTAGGCATAAGGTCTACCAGTTGTTCTTAAATAGCAACAACAGCAACAAAATTGGCTGGGCATAGTAGCTCATGCCTGTAATTTCAACACTTTGGAAGACCGAAGTGGGCAGATCACTTGAGGCCAGGAGTTTGAGACCAGCCTGGCTGACATGGCAAAACCCCATCTCTACTAAAAATATAAAAATTAGCTGAAAGTGATGGCATACACCTCAGCTACTTGGGAGGCTGAGGGAGGAAAATCACTTAAACACAAGAGGCAGAGGTGGCAATGAGCCAAGATTGCGCCACTGCACTCCAGCCTGGGTGACAGAGCCAGACTCCATCTCAAAAAATAAATCTGTCTCTCTCTCTCTCTCTCTCTTTTTCTCTCTGTGTGTCTCTCTGTCTCTGTCTCTTTTGAAGGTAGAGAAAGATGAAATAACTCATTTAAAATTCTTGGGAATTTTGAATTTCTGTTGCATTCACTTACTGTGAGTAGACATTTAAAAATAAAAGCATTTTGTGAGGTTTGATCTGAATGATCCCCAAAGTAGCTCTGTCCTCTAAGGTTTTGTAATCTCTGTGCTCATAATGAACAGGTTAATTAACCATAGCTATGTCCATAATGGGAATCACACTTTTTAGGATCGTTTGCAAGTTCTACAAATTTTTAGCTAATGACTTAATCAGTGACATACCATGTGTTCTATATGCAAATTTATGGTTTCACTGTCACCTATTTTAATGTCTCCTAAGTCTGCATCCAGTTGATTCTCTCCTGAAATCTATAAAAATATATGGAATGCTCATATGTAATTTGACATAATCAAAACTAGACCTACCCTCTTCTTTCCAAAATATTGTATTGCTATGTTTATTCATTCAGTAAATATATTTTGAGCATTGCTCTCATGATCAGTCAGTCTCATGGAGGGAGATGGCTAACAAACAGATGATAAGATCTGTGGGAAGAGTAAAGCAGGAAATAGAGGATGAAGGGAGTGCTTTTTTACATAAGTAGGTCAGCGAAGCTTTCTATTGTACAGTTATATCGGGGTTGAGACTTGAAGATGCTATAGCTGTAAATCACACAGATACCTGAAGGAAGAGTGCTCCAGAGACAGGAGCTGTCTTGAAGTATTCAGAAAAAGGAAAGGAGGCAAGTGTGCCTGGAACACAGTGAGCTCAGAGAAGTGCATGGGTCAGGTCACATACGGTTCTCTCAGCTGTTACAAGGACAGTATTTTTGACCAGGGTAGGATGTGAAGAGCCGGAGCTGCTGTCTGGACCTAAAGACAGTACTGACTGCCACTAGCTTACGTTGGTTGTCATCATCTCTCATCCTTTTTAATCCATAACTGCCGTTTTTACCTGCTGTCTTATCATTCCTAAATTCACCCTCGGAAGTCAGATGATAGTCTTTCTAAAATGCATATCTTATTCTGTGGCACTTGCTACTTAAAATCCTCCCAAGGTTTCATTAAAGACTAGGTCTAATCTTTTTAGATTAGCATACAAGATATTTTGTAATCTAGTTCTTTCTTGCCTAACCAGACCATTCTCCCATAGCTGCCCCTTAAACAACTAATAGTGCCTTAAATGCACCTTGGTGTCAGATGTCTCTGCACATACTGTTCTTACTTTCTGATGTCCCATTATCAGCTGGGTTCTCTGCTCTTCGTCTACCATCGCATGCCTCCTACACAGTGATGCCTTCCTTGACTTTCCCAATTTATACTTCAAGGATACTTTCTATGTGTGCTTCCTTTTATCAAAATGTATTTTCATGGTCTTTTTAGATTTTTTATCTTCTCCATTAGATTATGAGCTATGAAAGGTCAGTGGTTAACTGTGTGTCTGTCTGTTTCTTTTTGTATCTGTGTTATCTACTTCCCAGAGCCTACCATGGTGATTGGAACATAATAGATGCTAAAGAAAATTCCTTTTAAGTAAATAATGCAGATTCATCTAATATGTTACAGGTTATCACTTATTCTGATCATTAAGAAGAAAACTTAAGCAAAAGAGTGAAAAGACAATCCAAAGGAAATAAGAAACTGTTTGCAAATTATACATCTTTTTTTTTTTTTTTTTTTTAAATAAAGATGGGGTTTCACCATGATGGTCAGGCTGGTGTTGAACTCCTGACCTCAGGTGATCTACCCACCTCGGCCTCCCAAAGTGCTGGGATTACAGGCGTGAGCCACCGCGCCCGGCCTATACATCTTATAAAGGTCTAGAATCCAGGATATATAATGAATACTAACAAATCAACAGAAAGACACAAATAAAAAACAGCAAAGAACATGATTAATTATTTCGCCGAAGAAGATACACAAATGGCCAAGAAGCACAAGGAGAGATGTTCAGTGTCATTGCGGTCATCAGAGAAATGCAAATCAGAACCACAATGAAATAATAGTACTTCACATCTACTAGGATGGCTATAATAAAATGATCACTTTAACTTGTTTATCTCCGTAAACAGCCTACTTACACATAAGGCCACATTTTAAGGTACTAGACATTAGGATTCCCATATATTGTTCTGGAGCGTGGATACAATCCAACCTATAGCAGCACTAAAATTGCTAAGCTCTGTGAATGTAATTAAAGCTTCTGACCTTAATAGTGCCACATTTTTTAATGTAAGTAGACAAAAGAACTGAGAAAATAACTTTGAGGAAACAGGATATACAAGATGAAGGAAATTAAGAAGCAAATTTCAGATAGGTATGAAAAGGCATCAACAGACAAGAGCAGGTGCTCTAACTGAGCCAGGGTTTAACATCAATTCTATTCCTATGTGGATTTCTTTCCTTTTCATTTTTATAAATGTAAGCACTGAGAAACTTTGTTCACACAAATAAGCAGATGGAAATGAAAGACATCTCCCTGTAGCTGTTAATTAGTTGAACTCGCCTAGTTACATATAAAAAGCACATACAAATCAATCAGCAAAGTTTTTAAATCGCAAATTAACTGATAACAGGATTAGGTCCTACTATAATTTAGTTGAAAACAAAACATTGCAAACCACCACCTACCCTGCATAAAGCTGTTATTTAATCATTAGAGTTAGTGACTTGCTCTACACAATCCATCGTATTTCAAACTTTCTTTTCGGTACTCAGGGATTTTTATATTTTTGGAGCAATGTTTGACAGTAAATTTCAGAGTGGACACATGGGTTTTTGTTTTGTTTTTCGTTTTTTTTTTTTTTCTTTCAGATAAGCACAAAGAAATCTTTTGTATGCATAGCTCTGTGCATTTTACCACAGGTAGAAATTCAAGTAAACACCATGACGAGAAAACAGAATAGTTGCATCATCGTTTCGTACTTGCCGTTAAAATACCTTCTTTATGCTACTGCTTTTCCCTCGTAGTCTAACTCTTCCTCCTACAACCCCCTCACTCATAACAATGCTGATCCAGTCTCCATTGCTCTACATGTTTCTTTTGCAGCACATTATGTAAATGGATTCATACAGTAAGTCCCCTTTAGAGACGTTTCTTTTTTCACTTAGCTTAATGCGTTTGACTACACCTGGATTATTTCTTGACATTGAATAGCATTCCGTTGTACGGATGTACCACAATTGTGTATCCATTCATCCACTGAAGGATGTTTGGGTTACTTTTAATTTTAGGTTACTATGGCTAGCGCTTCTGCAAACTTTTGTGTGCAGCTTTTTGTGGAAACGTGGGCTCTCGTTTGTATTCGTCTGTTCTCACGCTGCTATAAACAACTAGCTGAGACTGGGTAATTTATGACGAAAAGAGGTTTGACTCACATTTCCACTGGCCGCACAGGAAGCATGGTTGAGAGGCCTTGGAAAACTTACAATCACAGCAGAAGGGTAAAGGGGAAGCAAGCGCCTTGTTCACATGGGAGGGCAGAAGGAAGAAAGAGTGAAGGGGGAAGTACTACATACTTCCAGACAAACAGATTTTGTGATAACTCACTCACTATCATGAGAACAGGAAGGGGAAATCTGTCCCCAGGATTTAATTACTGCCCACCAGGTCCCTCCCCCAACATTTGGGATTACAGTTCCACATGAAATTTGGGTGAGGACACAGAGCAAACTATATCATCATTTCCCCAATGTAAATACTTAGGCTTAGGATTGGGGGGCTGTACATTGTGTATATGTTTAATGTTTATTTAATGTTTTCAGAAACTTTCCAGAGTGGCTGTACAATACTGCATTTGTATCAGCAGTGTATAATTCTTCCAGTCATTCTACATTCTCGTTAGCCCTTGGTGTTGTCAGTACTTATTAGTCTAAGCATTCTAACAGGTTTATATAAGAATGGAAATAGGGCCATTTTGAAAGGAGATACGAAGAAAAAAACAACACAATATTTAAGAAAAATAAAACAATTACAAAATATGTGACGTGTGTAATTGGAATATCAGGAAAAGATAAAAGGAAATTGAACCAGTAATGGCTGATAATTTCGCCAAATTAATCTCAGATATCAAACTACAGGTCAAGGAAGCTGAAAGAACAATAAACAGAATAAATCCCCAAAACAAAACTAAATAAATATAAAAAATAACACCTACATACTCTATCTAATGTAAAATATTTAAAGTATTGAGATAAAAGAAATGAACAACCTAGAATTCTCTACTCTGTCAAATTATCCTCCAGTGGTGAAGGAAAAACAAATAGTTTCTCAGACAAACAAAAATTGAGAGCGTCTTCACCAGTAGACTTGTCTTGCAAAGAATGCTTAAGAAGTTCTATAGATAGAAGGAGAATAATAGAGGTTAGAAAGTAAGATCAATATAAAGAAAGGAAGATAAACATCAGAAAAGGAATAAGTGAAGGTAAATAAAAGTGTATTTTTCTTTTTTTTTGGTCTTTTTTTTTTTTAGATGGAGTTTCACTCTTGTTGCCCAGACTGGGGTGCAATGGTGTGATCTTGGCTCACTGCAGCCTCTGCCTTCTGAGTTCAAATGATTCTCCTCCCTTAGCCTCCCAAGTAGCTGGGATTACAGGCATGCACTACCACACCTGGAAAATGTTGTATTTTTTTTAGTAGAAGTGGGGTTTCACCATGGTGGTCAGGCTAGTCTCAAACTCCTGACCTCAAGTGATTGACCTCCATTGGCCTCCGAAAGTGCTGGGATTACAGGCATGAGCCACCACACCCAGCCAAAAATGTATTTTTCTTATTCCTAGTTGATCTAAAGACAACAGTTTTCCCAAAATTACAGCAACAGTGTATTCAGTTATGTATGTATACGTATATGCTTGTGCATAGATGAAGTGGATGACAGCAATGATACAAGGGCCAAGAGGAAACAATGAGGATTATTGTATTATGATAAGATACTTGTACTACCCACGCAGTGGTACAGTACTATTTGAAAGTGAACTTGGATTTGTTGTAAATGTATATTGCAAACTCTAGGGGCAACTACTGTAAAAGGTTAAAAAAGAAATATAACATGTATGCTAGGAAAGGAGAGAAAATGGAAATATATAAAATGTTCAATTAAAACCATAAAAGGCAGGAAAAGTGGAAGATAGAAGAAAAGGAGCTATAAATAATAAAAGTAGCAAACACGAGAGATATTAATACAACTATATCAATAATCATTTTGAATATCGGTCTGAATTCACCAATTAAAAGACAGAAATTATAAAAGTGAATCAGAAATAAGAACCAAATAAATGTTGTCTACAAGAAATCCACTTTAAATATAAAGACACATACAGATTAAAAGTAATGGAGAATGATATATCATAATTTTCTTTTCATAAGAAAGAAGGAATACCTTAACTAATTTCAGATAGAGCATTCTTCAAAGATAGAAAGTGATTAGAGAAAAATAGGAGCATCACACAATAACAAAGAGTGACTTTTCCATCAAGACTTAGCAATTCTTAATATGTATGCATCCAACAAGAGAGCAGCAAGAATACATGAGGCAAAAGTCAATACAGCTTCAAGGAGAAACAGAATGTGCTGTTATATCTGGAGACTTTAACACTTCTTTATCAGAAATAGGCAGACCCAGCAGACAGAAAAGCAGTAAGAAAATAGTTGAATTGAACAGCGCTGTTGATTAATTGAATATAATTCACATATAAAGACTACATTAAAACAGCAGAATGCACATTCTTCTCAAGCTCACATAAAATATTCAATAAGATGGGTTACATTCTGGATCATAAAATACATGTTAACAAATGTAAAATAATATAAATAATATAACATCTATTCTCAGACTACAATGGAGTCAGGCTAGAAATAAATGACAGAAAGATAGCTGAAAAATCCCAAAATACATAAGATTAGGCAACACAACTTCTAAATAACACATGGGTCAAAGAAGAAATCTCAAGAGAAATTTTAAAATATTATGAAAATAAAAAAACTTATCCAAATTTGTGGGACACAGCAAAATCTCAAATTTTGTGGGATGCAGTGCTTAGAGGGAAATTTATAACATTGAATGCATATATTAGAAAAGAATAAATATGCAAAATCAGTACTCTAAGCTTTCTTTTTTGGAAACTAGAGAAAGAAAAACAAATTTTGTCCAAAACAAGCAGAAGAAAATAAATAATAGTGGGAAATAAGTAGAGAAAATAAATCAAATGTTGGTTTTGAAAAGATCAATAAATTGATACACTTCTAGCCAGGCTAACTAAGAAAAAAGGAGAGAATGCATATTACCAATATCAGAAATAACACAGGGAATATCACTACAGGTAGCATGGACATTAAAAGGGTAGTAAAGAAATGTTATGAACCAGTACTATGATCACAAATATGGTAACTAGATAGAATGGACCACTTCCTAGAAGGACACTAATATGGGTTGGCTGTGCTGCCACTCAAGTCTCATCTTGAATTATAATGATCCCCACATGTCAAGGGTGGGACCAGGTGGAGATAATTGAATCATGGAGGCAGTTTCCATCTTACTGTTTTCGTGGTAGTGAATAAGTCATGAGATCTGATAGTTAAATAAATGGGAGTTCCTCTGCACAAGCTCTCTTGCCTGCCACCATGTAAGACGTGACTTTGCTCCTCCATCACCTTCTGCCATCATTGTGAGGCCTCCCCAGCCATGAGTGATCACAGATCACTTACGATCTGTGAGTCAATTAAACTTCTTTCTTTTAAATTGCCTAGTCTCTGGTATGTCCTTATTAGCAGCTTGAGAACAAACCAGTACAGACACAATCTGCTAAAACTCACACAAGAAGAAATAGACAATCTGTTTAGGCCTATATCTATGCAGGAAATTTAATAACTAAAAATCTGCCAAAACAGAAAGGTCCAGACCAGGTGAGCTCAACTAGTGGATTCTACCAGATATTAAATGAAGAGATTATAGCAATTCTTGACATCTCTTCCAGAAGACAAAATTGGAGGGAATATTTTCTAACTAATTCTATAAGGGCAGGTTACCCTAATTTATATATATAATTGGTCTATAGATTGCACATATATCAGCAGGTAAATATATATGTATTTATTTTATTTGATTTTTATTTATTTTATTTTATGTATATAGTATAGCAAAGTTGCAAAATACATGGTTAATATGCCAAAGTCAATACCTTTCCTATATACCAATAAATGGCTATATAGTAATGAATTTTAATTTGAAATTTTAAGTAAAGTTATCATTTACATTAGGTCTTCCCAAATTATTTAGGTATAAATTTAAAAAGTAAGTAAGTATGTGCAAGATCTATATGAGAAAAATATAAAACTGTGATGAAAGCCATCAAAGAACTAAATAAATGGAAAGATACTCCATTTTCATGAATAGGAAGATGCAATATTGTCAACATATTAGTTATTCCCAAGTTAATCTATAGATTCAACAAAATTCCATAGAAAATTCTAAGAAGTTATTTTGCTGATATTAAAAAATGGATTCTAAAGTTTATATGGAAAGGTGTAAGACACACCATAGCTGTCTCAACATTGAAGGAGAAGAACAAAGTTGTAGTATTGACTATCTGGCATTAAGTCTTAATATAAAGCTACAGTGATCAAGACAGTATGGTATTGGTGAAAGAATAAACAAGTAGATGAAGGGAACAGAATAGAGAGCCCAGAAATAGACCCATGTAAACATATGCAACTGATATTTGACAGTAGAGTAAAGGCAGCAGACAGTAGAGTAAAGATAGTCTTAACAAAGGACGCTTGGATTACTGCACATCCACATGCAAACACATGAATCTAGACATAGACCTTACACTTTTCACAAAAAACAACTAATCTGAAGCATGGACCTAAATGGAAAATGCAAAACTATAAAACTATAAGGAAAAAGAAGAAAATCTAGATGATCTTGGATGTGATGAGGACTTCTTACATACGGTACTGAAACACAAACTATGAAAATAACAATTGATCAGTTGAATTTCATTACAATTGCAAACATTGTTCTGTAGGAGACAATGTCAACAGAATGAGAAAACAAGACACGGACTGGAAGAAAACATTTGCAAAAGACACATCTGTGTATTACATATAATATACAAAGAACTCAACACTGACCGAAACATGGGCAAAAGACCTTGACAGGCATCTCATCAAAGATGATGTTTCAGAACTTATCAGCAATAAATATGCCTTTTGTTTATTTACCAATATCAGAAATAATACAGAGAGTATCACTACAGATAGCATGGACATTAAAAGGATAATAAAGAAATGTTATGAACCAGCACTATGACCACAAGTATGGTAACTAGATAGAATGGACCACTTCCTACAAGGACACTAATATGGGTTAGTGTCCTTTAGGTGAGTGCATACACTGTGGGACATCCAGACAATGGAATAATATTCAGCACAATAAAGAAATGAGCTATGCATTCATAAAAAGATATATACAATACTTAAATAAACATTATTAAAAGAAGCTAATCTGAAAAGCCTACATGGTGCTTGCTGCGTGATTCCAACAGTAGTACATTCTAGAAAAGGCAAAGTTATGGAGACAGTGAAAAGATGAGCAGTTTCCAGGTGTTAGGCAGAGAAAGGGATGAATAAGCCAGACGCAGAGGGTAGTGAGGGCAGTAAAACAATTCTTTGGGATACTACAATGGTGGGTACAAGTCATTGTATGTTTCTGAAAATTCATAGAATGTACTTCATCAAGAATAAAATTTAATGTAAATGATAAATTTTGGCTGCATGCTAATGATGTGTCAGTGTAGGTTCATGAATTTTAACAAATATACCTCGGCTCTGTGTCCCCACCCAAATCTCTTGTCAAATCGTAATTACCAATGTTGTGGGAGGCACCTGGTGGGAAGTGGTTGTAATCATGGGGGCAGACTTCCTTCTTGCATTCTCGTGATAGAATTCTCATGAGATCCAGTTGTTTGAAAGTGTATAGCACCTCCCCTGTCTCTCTCTCCTTGTTGATCCAGCCACGTAGAACATGCGTTTCCCCTTCACCTTCTACCATGATTATAAGTATCATGAGGCATCCCAGCCATGCTTCCTGTACAGCCTGTGGAACTGTCAATCAATTAAACCTTTTTCTTCTTAAATTACGCAGTCTCAGGTAGTTCTTTAGTGCAGTGTAACCATGGACTCACACAGCACCACTCTGATGGGGGATTTTGATTGGGGGGGGCCATTTTGTGATAGTGAAGACAGGACGTATAGGGGAACTTTCTGTACATTCCATTCAATTTTGATGTAAACCTAAAATTTCTCTAAAAATAACTTAATAAAAAATGAATAATATAAATTTGTAGAAAATGTTATCAGATTATTATACTACAATTTTCTACAATTATAATACCGTATTTTTAAGTTCAGTTTTGGATATATGAGCACTTATTACCAATCCTTTGTGTCGTTTTTGCTTTTCTGAAATGTGAATTAGTAGAAAAAATATTTTCAACTCGTTCTTTTCTTGTACCACCAGCCATTCTTTATGTCTATTAAATGATGCAATGAATTCCAATTCTTTAGCTCTTATTCCTCGAGTCTTTAATCTTACTATTACTTTGAGAAAAACAAAAAACTATCATATATTCATTACAGTTGCCAAGGCTACTGATAATATTCTTTATTATAAAAATTTATTTTTAAATTTAGAAAACATGAAATAGTAGTCTTTTGAAAATCAACTATTGAAATTAATGTTGATAGTTTTGAATGATAAATACAATGTGAAAAATGACTTTTCAATAACTAAACATTAAGCTTGTTCATTTTAAGAATGCCTTAATTATTGGTTAGTTACTTCTTCATTAGGAAGTAGATTAGGTCATTAAAACAATTGCTGTAATTTACTGAAGGCAATAGTATGGTGAATTCAATATTTGTAGTATAATGTCATTTTCTTTATCTGCATACTGTAGTTTCTATATGAATTGGTTTTCTTGAGCCATCATTACTGAACAGGAAAATTAATCTCAATTGTTTATAAAAGAGATGAAATTCCATTTTATTCTAGAAACATCCATTGTTACTGTTTTTGCATTTTACATACATTTTGTCCAAAATCTAAACTTTGAGCTTCCTGAGGGAAGCATGTCTGGGTCAGGCACTTAGTCTCATCACTCCTCATATTGCCCCACTCTTCCTAAAGCAAAGGTTGTTTATTAAATGATGGAATGAATCAGCAAGTGAGTGGAACTTATTGAAAGCTGCTTTTACAAAATTCACTTTTTTTTGTTTGTATTGCACTATGATACTCACATGTATAACTCAATATATTATTTAATTGCTTTGTAGATTTTATATCTTTGCTTCTACATAATATCTTCGGCGATCTTTCTCATTTATATTTCCTAATTTCTTAAAATTATATTCAGGTCTTGATGCCAGTTTACCTGTTTTAGACACAGTTTTAGACTCCAGAAGTTTATTTGACTCTGCTGATCAGAAACAGAAATGGCCTGAGATAGCACTGGGTAAATGTCAATAAAATTATTCTATTTTTGCAGATGTTTAGATTTATCTGTATCAAATTTGACTGTGAATACGTGTCTCCATGTGTGACGATCTAAAGCTAAACGATGAAAGCTGTTCTTCAAAGAAAAAAGAAGACATTCTGAATCTTCACTGTAAATTATACGCCATACAAAATCAGTCCAAATTGTTCAAACTCTTGGACACTCACAGTGTGATTATGCTCACTGCTGAGAGTACTGTGTAATTATCCTAGTTAACAGCAGTGTGCTATGCTCGTCTCCTTAGAAGAGATGCAAGACATAGAACTAAAATAAGTACAGATGTGGGTCCCTGTTTTTGTTCTCTGACTCAGCATGTGAAAAACAACCACTCAATTCCAGGCTGTTCGCATTTCCCTGGTAAAGATGTTAAGCTAGATGAATCAAGTGTTTGCTTGGTAAATACGAGTTTCTGCAGTTGAAATGGAAGGCCAAGTGCTATTTGTGTCTCAAAAGCTAAATTCGCTTAATAGAAATGAACATTAATTTTCCTTCGATAATGAAGGAAATCTGTTGACTCTTTTGTATCTTTTTGATTTCTCAGCATGGGAAAACTGTTTACTGAAACATTTTGAATTTTGATGATACTGCATTGTAATTTATGATAGTTATGTATCAGACAATAATAAGAAAAAATAAGAAGATGAGAAAGTGGATGAGAGCTCAGCAAGTCTGAAGCCACATTCCTACCTCGAAAAAGAAAATAGAAGCTAACAGGGTGCTTGATGTAAATAGGTAGAAATAAAATGAGTTAAATTTGTTACAGCAACATGGTTGTTGGTTTCCTCGCTACCTAGGCTTTATTTACCATCCTAGAGAAGAATTTGTGTATCAGGAACGAAGCTGCAGTACAGCATATAAAACCTTCCCCTTAGTACATAAACCTCACTTTCCCAGAGGCACCTCTGGGCCCTTTAAATCAGTCTTCACTCTTAATTGTGTCAATTAACCATGCCCCGAGTAAGCCACAGGGGCAAAGCTGAGAAGTCAGAGAAGGAGGTGAGTATGTGGCAATCCTCTTGACATAATGGAGACTAACCTAAATTACATACTTTATTATAATGGCATTACTAACCTAAATATCATTGCAGATGATTCATTCCCATCATAATCATGAGGGAATCCTGCAAGTGAGCCTGAGAATTGGATCCTCATTTTTTATTGTTTGATTTGGCACGTTCTGCTTTGAAAACATAATAGCCATTTAAGAGTATGTGGCATTTGTAATCCATCTCCAATGGATTGCTCTTTTACATCCAGCCTAGATCAATAAGACCAAAAAAATCATGGACATTTAAGCGTAGTTAAAAGGAGTTGGTTGGGAATGAGACTGTTTTTACCCAGAGCACATTTCTGAGTTAGTTACTCTGTGGTAACTGGAGCTAATAGGACAGTTCTCCATGGGCAAAATGAATCTGAGAGTCTGAAGCAGTGACCTAGATAATCCAGGCAACTTGCCCACTTTTGCCTGGAGTGTCAGGAAAATTGCTCTAATTCCCCACTTCAGTTTGATAATGGAAGCCGAGTTAGTTTTCTTCAGAGTCCTATTAAGCTCTGAGCTCCTCTTCTTGGTCTTTAGGCTGGGGCTGAGCCTGTCGGTTGGAGCTCATTCTCTGTAGCTCTATCTTTGATTGCTATGGAACTGGATGGGGCTGAAATAATAATTCTTTTGACCTCGTGGGAGCTGTAGGGCCGTGTTATCCATCTAGTCACTCTTGTGTCATTTAAAATAGTGCTGAATGAATAGCAGTAACCGAATGCTTCAGTCCTGATCATTATTTCATCTATTCATCCATTCTACACGTATTTACTATGTGTCTGTTACATTCCCATTACGGTCCATGGTAACAGTATGTCCATGGTTGTATTGGGAATTGGTCATTTCTTTTGGCCATCCAGCCTCTGAACATGTATCATGTGTTTTAGAAATTCCCCAGATTGTTTGTTCTCTGCTCCTTTCTGAGTAGGCCAGTCACTCATTAGTCCTGCCTTACTTTTCAGTTATGATACAGGCTGGATTTTTGAAGAGGAAGCTAATGAAGCAAAGAATCGGGCATCGTGCAGATGGTGGGAGCTCTGGCTAAGCTGCAGGGTAGTAGAGTAGTACCTTAAAGTGCCCAACCATGTCATTGTTAGCTATAGAAGCCAAAGGGTCTCTACTTAGGGTAGCAGAGGTGATGTCTTTGTTGAACTCGTTCCGCAAGATTTCATCATTGCCCCTGGTTATGAAGACTCTTCAGTTGTTCTCTGTTCCCTCAAAAGATCCCCAAGAGCTTCCCAGTACCTTTTAGTAAATACTTTTCCCAAATAAACTAACTAGAGTTGATTTTTCTTATTTGAGATAAAATAGTTCAGTGAGAAAACGAAGATGGAGTGGTGAGTTCTACTGAGGGCAGAAGGGAATTATATATGAGAACATGTTTGAACTCACACTGCAAAGATGTGCAGCTTCTCGGCCTGCAATTCGCCGGGACTCTAGGACTTAGTAGAAATGTTATCTTCAAAGAAGGTCTGATTGAAACATAGATACATAGAAGAATGGATGGGGAGATGATCAATAGATAACAAAAGTTCTCATTTTAATTATAAATTGTGATGCTTTGCTATGATCGAAAAGTCTGAGGATGTCAAAAAAATTTTTACAGTCTGAGTCATCTTGGTATGTTCAGGTAATTAATGCAACAGATAAGCCCTCAAATTTCAGCACTTTGACAAAATAAACTTTTAATTTTCAATTACATCAGAGTCTGGCATTGGTGCAGCCACTCTCTAGGGTAGTTCGCATCCAAGAGGGTACTCGGGCCACATCCAACAGAACCTGTAGCCTCCAAAGTCCGGGGAGATAGCGAGGAAGTTACAGAATGTCTCCTAACTGCCTTTGGTAAAAAAATGACTCAGTTCCCCCTCACAGTACCTTGGCCAGAGTTACCTTCATATTTCCATATAATTTCCAGGAAAGCTGGGGAATGTTGAAAAGCATGAAAATACTTGGTAAGCTTTAAAAGCCTTTGCCTGTCTACCATTTGATCCCTGGATATTCATTCACTCTCTCCCCACACATAGAAGGCACATACATCTCTCTTCCTGAAGGAGATAACCCTAAGTCACATCCAGTTACTGTAGTTAGCTCAAATCCACGATCTCTGGGTGATCCCCATATCTTCTCCACTGTGTCCGGATGTTGCTCCCTTTGCTCCTGAAGCCTGTGGACAAAACGTGATAAATTGTCTGCCCTCTTCCCACTCACATCCGTCCAATATATAACATTAAAATAGAGATGAGATAGCTGCAATAAAATTCCATTGAGGAGGAGGGGGAATGAGATACAGCTGTCAGTGCTCCATGGTAATTAGGAAGTCACATCAGGCAGAAATCAAGAGCCCTTCCCTGTGGTGTGGGAGGCACCTTGATTGCATCCTGTTCCTCTCTCTGGGGGAGCTCCCTAGCTGGCCTCCAGGGACCAGGAGCTCTTGCTGTAGCCTCCCAGACTTTTTTTCTTTTTCGTTATTCTCTTTGGCAGCATGTGAAAATAATGTTGGGGGAATATGCCAACTATGCAAGTTGCACAGTTTTCTCAGCCATCTTCTCCTATGCAGAATAATGGAACCTATTGTTGCTTCGATTCTCAAATTGTCAAAGGACTTTTATTTTAATTTTTTTGTCAACGCTTGCTTCTGGTTTCTTTGGCAAAATAGTATATTTTTCTACGCAGAAAGTATGTAGGTTTATGATCTATAATACTTGTATCCAGTCTTGTTTCATGGGCAAGTGTACACAAAGTTCTTTTTGAAACATAATTCTTAACCTTACTTTTTCCCCTTTCTTTCTTGCTTAGATGCCAGTTTCTCTTAAGTGAATTTCTTTTTGGATACCTCTTATGACCACTTCAAAACCTTGGCATCATATTTGATGCCAGCCAAAGTTGCTCACTCAGTTCCATAAAGGCTTTGACCACTTTCCTGTGAGTATAACCAAGCAATACCTTTCCACAGAGTCAGTGTCTTCTGCTTCTTATTGTGGGGTTCCAGGATTTGGCATCCCCAGGGACTGCTCATCATTCATGTACATGTAACCCAGAAGTGAAATCACAGAGAAATTAATGCAAATGGATGAACTATTGGCCAGTGGATGATGGGAGCCAATGGATAAAGCTTCTTCCTTCTTTAGCCTGGGTGCACAGTTTTGAGATGAATTCTACAAATGTCTTCAGAAAGTCATGGAAACTGGAATATCAATTGCCCTAGCAGGGATCAAGTCCAAAATTCATTTTTCTATTGATTCTTCCTATCTCTGAATCATTTCTCATGCCTCATTCTTTTCTCAAATCACTTACAAATAAACTGCAGGTACATGTTCTGCTTAAGCTCTGCTTTGGGGAAGTATGTAAGATGAGATAGTGGCTCCCTTGAGGCTCTCTGGTGGAAAGGAGACTCTTTGGTTTAACATTTTCCCTGAGCCATTTCTTCCAGTTGAGAAGTTTCACAGGAATTTTGTCACTCGAAACCTTTTTCTTCCCATGGTTCTCCTCTTTCACCTTGGTTGTTTACTTACTTACGGGCATATCTAATTTTACTATGCTTTGCAGATTTTGCATTTTTTACAAATGGAAGGTTTGTGGTGACCTTGTGTTTGGCAAGTCTACCAGTGCTGTTTTCCCAAAAGCATGTGCTCACTTCATGTCTCATTGCCACATTTTGATAATTCTTGGAATATTTCAAACTTTTTTCTTATTATCTCTCTTAGGATGATCTGTGCTGTTACTGTTAAAATTGTTTTGAGAGGCCGTGGACTGCTCACATTTAGGATTCTGAACTTAATAAAGGTGTTTTGACTGCTCTGTCGACTAGCTATTCCTCTGTCTCTCTCCATCTCCTTCAGCTACTATATTTCCTGAGACAAAACAGTATTGAAACTCGGCCAATTAATAGCACTACAGTGGCCTTTAAGTGCTGAAGTGAAAGAAAGAGTTGCACATCTCTCACTTTAAATAAAAATATAGAAATGATTAACCTTAGTGAGGAGGCATATCAACAGCTGAGGCAGTCTAAAAGCTAGGCTTCTTGAATCAGTTAGCCAAGTTGTGCATGCCAAGGAAAAGTCCTTGAAGAAAATTAAAAGTGCTTCTCTAGTGAACAGACAAATGATCAGAAAGTGAAACCAGGCTTATTGCTGATATGGAGAAAGTTTTAGTTGTCTGGATAGAAGATCAGTCCAGCCACAATATTCCCTTTAGCCAAAACCTAACCTAGAGCAAGGCCCTAATTCTCTTTAATTCTACAAAGCCTGAGAGAGATGAGGAAGATGTAGAACAAGAGTTGGAAGCTAGCAGAGGTTGGTTCATGAGGTTTAAGAAAAGGAGTTGTCTCCATAACATAAAAATACAAGATGAAACAGCAAGTGCTGATGTAGAAGCTACAGCAAGTTATCCAGAAGATACAGCTAAGATCATTGATGAAGGTGGCTACACTAAACAGATTTTCAAATAGACAAAATTGATCTATTGAAAGAAGGTGCCATCTAGGACTTACATAGCTAGAGAGAAGTCACTGCCTCACTTTAAAGGACAGGCTATCTCTTGTTAGGGGCTAAAGTAGCTGATGAGTATAAGTTGAAGCCAATGCTCATTTGCCATCTGAAAGTCCAAGGGCCTTCAATAATGATGCTGTATCTATTCTGCCTGGGTCCTGTACATGGACAACAAAAGATGTGCTGGATGACAGTGTATCTGTTCACAACATGGTTTACTGAATATTTTAAGCCCACTGTGGAGACCTACTGCTCAGAAAAAAAGAAAGATCTCTTTCAAATTATTACTGCTCACTGAGAATCTACCTAGTCACCCAAGAACTCTGGTGGAGATGTGCAAGAAGATTAATATTGTTTCCTGCCTGCAGCTTAAGGATCAAGAAACAATTTGAATTTTGAGTTTTGTTGTTTAAAAAATATGTTTCATGAGGCTGTAACTGCCATAGAGAATGATTCCTCTGGTAGACTTGTGCAAAACAATTGAAAACTGTCTGGAAACGTTCACCATTCTAGATGCCATTAAGATATCCATGATTCATTAAAGGAAGCCAAAATATTAACAGGAATTTGGGAAAAGTTGATTTCCATCGTCATGGATTACTTTGACAAGTTCAAGACATCAGTGGAAGAAGGAATTGCAAATGTGCTGAAAATAGTAAGAGAACTGGAATTAAAAGAGGAGCCTGAAGATGTGACTGAATTGTCACAATCTCATGATAAAACTTTCACAAATGAGGAGTTGCTACTTACGGGCAAGCAAAAAAAAAATTTTTTTTCCTTGAGATGGAATGTATTTCTGGTGAAGATGCTGTGAACATTGTTGAAATGACAACGAAGGATTACTAATATTACATAAACTTAGTTGATAAAACAATAGCAGGATCTGAGAGGATTGACTCCAGTTTTGAAACAAGTTCTACTGTGGGCATAATGCTATCAAATAGTGTTTCATGCTACAAAGAAGTATTTTATTAAAGGAAGAGTGAATTGATATGGCAGATTTCAGTGTTGTCTTATTTTAAGACATTGCCACAGTCACCCCAACTTTAATAACCACCACTCTGACAGCAGCACCCATCAACATTGAAGTAAGGCCTTTCACCTGCAAACAGATTATGACTTGCTGAAGGATCAGCTGATTGTTAGCATTTTCGGCAGTAAAGCATTTTTAAATTAAGACATGTACATTATTATTTTAGACATAATGCTACTGCACACTTAGTAGACTATAGTAACTTTTATATGCACTGAAAAACCCAAAAATTCATGTGATATTTTATTGCAATATTTGCTTTTTCTGTGGGTATCTGGAACTGAAAGCAGACTGCAATATCTTTTTTTAATATTAAATTTTTTTCCTTTTTATTTTTTAAATTGTAGTGGGTACACAGTAGGTATGTATATTTATGCGGTACATGAGATGTTTTGATAAAGGCACACAATATGAAATGAGGACATCATGGGGAATGGTGTATCCAACCCCTCAAGCATTTATCCTTTGTTACAAACAATCCAATCACACATTTTAAAGTTACTTTAAAATGTAAAATTAACTTCTTATTAACTATAGTCACCCTACTGTGCTATCAAATGATAGATCTTATTCATTCTAATTATTATTTTTTTGTACCTGTTAACATCCTCACTTCCCACCAAGCCCCTCAATCCCCTTCCCAGCTTCTGATAACCATTCTTCTATTCTCTATGTCCATGAGTTCAGTTGTTTTGATTTTTAGATCCCGCAAATAAGTGAGAAGACGGAACGTTTGTCTTTCTGTGCCTGGCTTATTTCACTTATTGAGGTATTCCTGTATTTTGTTTGCCTTGCTTGATTTTCCAAACTGTCCAGTCCCTCAATTTCTATTTCTATTTACTTTTTTGAGACAGGGCCTTGCTCTGTTACCGAGGCTGAAGTGCAGTGGTGTAATCATGGCTTACTGTAGCCTGAACCTCCCAGGCTGACATGATCCTCCTCCCTCAGCCTCCTAAAGTGCTGATATTACAGGCATAAGCACTGTGCCTGGCTAGTCTCTGAATTTCTGCAGATCACCTAATCCTTTCCATTTCTATTTGCCAGCTGATAACTTTCCCCCAGTAAATTCACCTCTATAGCATCTTGTCAACTACCACCAATAGTAGCCAACTCAGAAAACACACTTCTACTTTCCAAACTCTTTTCCTAAGTTGCAGAACAATAAGCGTGTGGCTAACCTCCTTTCTGTTCACAGCGGCAGTGTCCTTTTATGTTTTATGTTAGCCTGACCCAACCACTACCTTTTCTTCCTCTAATACCAGTCGCCTCACCATTCACACCTGAAACTGACCCAATAGTGTATATTTTATGTTTTCGATACAGCAGCATCCAAATTCAGTTTCCAAAATCTACATTAGTAAGAGCATTGAACATTAGGGGCCTCAAGTACAAACTTGGAAATCCAGTGATAAATATGATAATGAATTATATTCCACACTCATCCTATCCGATGTGTGTTAAACAGTCTTCTCCATTGTCAGGCCAACTAAAAAAGTGCATTTGAGGTCTCTGCAGCTTGGGGAGGTTCACTCGTGGGAACTGCCTTAGCTAGCTCAGGAAAACACATTGCTTTGCTCACAGTCTGTTGGGCACAGGTCACAAGACTCCAACTTCACTGCTGGAGAAGCTGGAAAACAGGAAGGACATGGATATTTGATGAGCTCGGTCAGTCATCTGTATATTTAATCAATTCTGAATTTTCTCATCTGTGAAACAAGGATAATACAGTCTGCTTTGTTTGAGGGAATTATTATGAGTTTCAAATCAAATAAGCTTTTCCTATAGCTCCTCATAACACATAAAGTTAAACAAATGTTAATATGTTATTTTACTCTGTTGGTGGGAGTGTAAATTAGTTCAACCATTGTGAAAGACAGTGTGACAATTCCTCAAAGATCTAGAAATAGAAATGCCATTTGACCCAGCAATCCCATTACTAAGTATATACCCAAAGGATTATAAATCATTCTATTATAAAGACACATGCACACGTATGTTTACTGCGGCACTGTTCCCGATAGCAAAGACTTGGAACCAACCCAAATTCCCATCAGTGATAGATTGGATAAAGAAAATGTGGCACATATACACCATGGAATACTATGCAGCCATAAATAAGGATGAGTTCATGTCCTTTGCAGGGACATGGATGAACCTGGAAACCATCATTCTCAGCAAACTGACAAGAACAGAAAACCAAACGCTGCATATTCTCACTCATAAGTGGGTGTTGAACAGTGAGAACACACGGGCACAGGGAGGGGAACATCACATACCGGGGCCTGGGTGGGTGGGAGGCTAGGGGAGGAATGGCAGGGGGTGGGGGGATTGGGGAGGGATAGCATTAGGAGAAATAACTAATGTAGATGACAGAGTAATGGATGCAGCAGACCACCACCATGGCACGTGTATACCTTTGTAACAAACCTACATGATCTGCACATGTACCCCAGAACTTAAAGTATTAATAAAAAAGGGAAAATGATGTATCTTAACCTGGTAGGCATTTTGATAAACCTTCTTATTTATTCTCAGTAGAATGGATTTAAAAAGAGAAGCTGGTATCCATGTATCAACAAGGAACTGAACTGTGATTTGGTTTCCATTGCCAGTTACTCCTGTCACACTAGGTTGGTATTACTTGGGTTAGTTTATGGTGTATCATTAACCAGAAAAACAAAAGTAAAAACAAAAAAAGTGTGTTTTACAGTGATGACCTAGCTATTGGTGCTACAATCTCACATTTCTACTCACACAAGATCTGTTTCTATAGGATTTGGGTTTCCAGACCTCTCCCACTAGAGATTCAACCTGGTGAAATTTCCTGATTTGACCTGTTGTTCTGATGATTTCCTTGAATAAATCCCCTTCTCTTCCTTAGTTCTTCACCAAACACATCTATTTTGTACCCCCAGAGAGGTCTGGTATTTTAGCTTTGGTTCAGCTTTTTCATATGAACTGATCATTGATTGACAGTATAAAGTGAATCCTGCATTTGTGTTAATCTCCCAGTATTTCAGGATAATCATTTTGTGTAGGGTTTAGACTTGGACTCCCTTACCCTAGTGCTGTTGGGAAAACATTCTACCTTTCCTGTGGAACTTTGATCTGGTCGCACAACTTACTCCTGCATTTCCTTTACTGTAAGTAGTCTTTAGGATGTTGAAAGAAAAAGCATCTCTGCAGACTGATGAAGTGGTCTTGCATTTTCCTATGTAGAACGTAATCTTTGTGAACAACTGATAAAGATTGTTCTACACCCTTAAAAATCTCCAGGCCCAGGATAATTTATTCATCTCTCCATTTACACAGTCTGACAAATGTTTACATTCATATTTTACTAATATTTTAGTAAATATGGACTAACACTTCCCCATGACAAGTCTTTTATCTTTAATCAAAGATGGTTTTATTTCCCCAATAAATTTGAGAGAGAATTTGGACTCTTCTTTTTAATAATGGTTCTGTTTTCAACAGTAGTTAGTTTCTCAATGTTTTTGCTGCTGTCATATCACTTGTTTTATAACAAGAAGTCTTTCTGTGAAAAGAAACAGATACATCTGATACATTTCAACCTGCTCAGCAGTAAGATTCATTCTTACAGCTAGATACACTGGGAATTAATTCTGTGTTCTGGTGAACAGTAATTTACGGTAGAGACGTCAACTCTGTTTTCCTTGTCTATTGCTTCAATGCAGAATCATTAAGATAATCTGATCTTTCTCAGTTTACGACAGTGTCTAAGCTGTAGAGATACTCCTACAATTAGTAATATTTATATTGGTGACATATTTAGCACTGATCTAAGTTTGCCCATTTGTTGAAAATACTTTTTGGTTAATGACTGCATGCTGAAAAGGCTGATTGAAGGAACGTTAAAAATAAAAAAGAAAAAGAAAAGCTACAAGGGCATTCTGTGGTAGTCAACTTCTAATTAAGGTATTTTGACAACACAGAAGGAAAGTTTTTAGGTTAAAAACACCTTTCGGAAGTAGAAGATGCCCTTTCTCGTGATGTTTTTGTAACACATTGAATCTCTCCTCTTTGCTGCTGTGCTGCTCCAGCAATTCCTCTGCACTTAGAGTTGTTTTGTGTGGTACAGAGGGGTGGGGGTGGGAGAAGGTATGTTTTTGTTCAATCACCATGTATACATATCTGTGGCTGAGTGCAGGGGACCACACACAGCAATATAAAGGAATTTGATGTGACACAGGATATTTACTTCTGAGCTCAGCAATTAATCACTCAGGACAGCTGAATTAACCTAGCTAAGACTAGAGTAGACCTAAAAAAAGAAAGAAAGAAAAAAAGAATAGGAAAGAAACTGACAGGCTTTGTGGCTTACTGGCACTGGGTAAAATAATCAGAAGTAGGCCCTAAATAGAACGTTAAAATAGCCCCTGTCCTCTCAGAGTCCTTCCCACCTTGGCAGTAGCTTGGGTCGCACAGCTAAGGGAGTACATGGCCAGTGAGCAGTTTTTCAGTGAATGTGGCATGAAATGTAAGACGAAGTGTTTTCCTAGAGGTTATCAAAATATTAGGTGAATTAAGGTATACACTAGTTTTCATGTGTTTGAAAATTCCAAACAAAAACAAAAACATCTAAGTTTACTGTTGAGAAACACAATTAGCTTTGAATATGTTTAAGGGGAATAGGACTTACATACTTTTAAGTTATACACTTTTAACAATATTTTGATGAACTTGCTAGCTGTTCAAATATCAGTTGCTCTCTGTTCTTTGTTTTACTTTAATTATTTGTTTTTAAAATGCAACCTGGACAGGTAGACCTGGTCAGTTACAAAAAGGATTTGACTCTTGAGAAACTTACTCTATATTTTAAAATTAAAGTCCGAAATGTCTTCAGTAAAATGAACACTCTGATAGAGCCGGACAAATTGGTAACAATTTAATACACATTTTCTAAATGTTGACTGTTGTTGTCTGAATAGCCCAGATGTCTTCTGAATCAGTAGGATGATTCTTCTTTCTCCACTCTGTCACTGCGCATCTTATCTCTTTGCCTGTTTACTCGTGCATATGCAGTATGGTAATTGGAAATTAAATCTTATAAAATGAATATCCATCTTTCTGTTAACTCAAAGCCATTTTTTTGCTTTTATTTGAAGAATTAATATATTCATTCTCATTTCATAGAAATGCAGACCAAACACATGTCTCTTTCCAATTCTGTCTGTGAAACTCCTTTATCTTTGGGACTCATCTTCTGATGAATTTGAATAAACAGTCAGCTGTTGGTTTGAAAGAGTAAGGATAACACAGGACCAACTTGTGCCTAACATAAAATAGTGGAGACACAAAGGACGTTAACTTAGAAAGATAAAAGGGCATCCTTTTAAATTTCGTAGCAACTATGTCTGTAGATTGAAGTGTGAGAGTGACAAATAGTCATTCCATGTTGAGCCGATAAGTAGATTTGTTGGGATGGCAGTTTCTAGCCACTTTTCTGTCTGGCTTAAAAGTAGGGCAGATCCCTGGAGCAGTTCACAGAGCCATCTCCTCATGTCTGGGAGGCATTGGGTTCATGCAGTGGCTGTTTGTGTCCAACTCTTCTGATACGGGAGACAGTCCTAGGCCTCTGCACTGCAGACACTGCTGCTACATGTACCAACTCATCCACTTTGTGCAGACTGGTGAGCACCCAGGCTGGGTTTCCAGGAAGGAACAGGACTCTTCCTTAGCAATGAAGCCCAGAGGCTGTTCCCATTCTCTGTGAGCCCAAAGATGCTGCAGATTGAATTGCTCCTACGCTGTTACTTCACGCTCTTGTGTAGGGAACTGGGGGGCTTTTGGGACTTCCTTTCTCTCCCTCTGTGCTGTGAGAAACTGACTCTTCACAAGCTAAGGAGAAGACCACCCTGATGTCAACACAGGAAACGTATTTTCTCCCCTTTCCCCGAGAGGCACACGGTCCATCTGCAACAAGCGGGTTGCCCTTTAGAAACAACTGCTGTTTTTATTTCCCAGCAGACTCCATATGTTGTTAGAATCTGGGTTTATCCGAATCTTGATTTCAAAAATGTCTTCCCAATAACTAATTATCCTGTGATGACATCAGGTTCCTTGTTTATTTTCCGTCTACAACATTTACTTTATTACTTTTAAGAGTTTCCAAAATTTTTCTTATTTAATGTTCAACTATTAATATATCCTAATAAATTCCTAATTATTATGGTCTAAAGATTAATTTGTCTAAGATTTTGGGTTGTGTACCTAAAGAATCAGATTCAACAACTCTTATGTACTTCAGAAAATATTTTCTACTGGTCCTTCATAAAGATAATTATTATATAGAAATCTCTTTTTTTCCCCCTTTTTATGTAGGTTTTATTACAAATATATGAAATTAGAATTTTAAAGTTTTATATTTTATAAATCCTCATGAAAATTGTGTCGGTTTTTCCCTCTAGAAGTCAGTTTCATAAATCAGATAGGCAAACAGTATCTGTCCAAACTTACTACTAAATGATGTAATGTTCAATTAATTTTGTAAATATTTGTTTACAAGGTTTGTTAGATTCACCACCACCTGCAATTAACAATGCAATAGAAAAGAAAAAAAAATACGTATTAGTATCACGTGGGGTTTCAGAGTCTTAACCCAAAAGCTATCATCAGTAGACAGAGTATTGAGTTATATCCTGAAATAGTTCAACCTAATTTCTACCATAATGATTATCTTTTTATAAGAGTAAATTTTTTCAGAGCAAATGCCTTGCAAGAAATTGAAACAGAATAATTGTGAATAATCACCCTTCTGGGCTTTTAATATTAAAATTATAAAAGAAGAGAAAATAATATTTTAAGATTATTTAGAAACAAAATTACTTCTCATATAACCAATTCTCAAAATTTTTATACAGTTAAACATTTGATTAATCTTTTTCAGATGTGTGTCCCTTTAAATTTTCCTTGTAAATGTTAGCGGGATAGAATTTTCTTACGTTAAGGAGCGCTAAATAGGAACTCTGAAATGTAATGAGAGACCAGGAAGTGCCTCAGTGTCTCTGTCTCCCTCTTAATTTGCAGTCAAGTCTAGGCACTCAGCCACGTGGATTGTTATCTACAACTCCAGAAAAAAATCTATTCATTCTTCACATTGTTGGGAGGACTCGTATTTTAAAACCTAGAGATACAGTATTGCTGACTTACCCATGCTCCGTGCGCACATTTGCAAATACACCTTTTGTTGTTGTTGTTGTTGTTGTTGTTGTTATTGCCATTTTCCCGATTGATATTTAACTGGCTCATAAGACTTCCCTTGGATTACATAAATGGGATAAACATGAAATAGTCAAACGTCAGAGTCTCACAGAGAAATAACTTTTTTTAGAAATAATGTCATAGCTGCTGCTATAATAAAGAAGTGTTTGAAACGGAGTAAAGTAAATGACCCTAGAATAAGGCTTTCTGATGAATGGAGGTGAGCCATTTTGTCAACAATTTAGCCAGGATACAGGAAGAGAGACGATTCCAGCAGTAGGAAAAGCAAGTGCAAATATTCAGAGGCAGGAGTGAGCCAGGCACGCTCCAGACACAGGAGGGGAGAGGGGC
This sequence comes from Cacajao melanocephalus, assembly GCA_963573385.1. Taxonomy (NCBI): domain Eukaryota; kingdom Metazoa; phylum Chordata; class Mammalia; order Primates; family Pitheciidae; genus Cacajao; species Cacajao melanocephalus. The sequence continues at coordinate 41,228 of CAUYLG010012027.1, forward strand.
TGGAGTGACATGAGAAGAGAGTGATCAGAGATCACTTGAGAGAGGTGAAGGGGCAAGGGAAGAGGGCTTGGACATCAGGCCTTATGGGCCAGTGTAAAGGCTTTCACCCAGGACCTATCATTTTCATTGCTTAAAGTGTTGGACACTAAGGAAGCATCTCTCACTGTTGCCTTACAGAGCAGAGCAAAGTTCCAGGATTTTATGACATTTGAAATGAATTACTCATTCATGCAGTTGCATGTAAATACATACCTATAGGTAGACATAGGCACCAGGAAATCGAAAGTTATTTGGGTTTCAGTTGGTCAAACATATTGCTGAAGAAATTATAATGTAGGGAAGAGAGTCCTGTATTGGGTATTAGGAAATTGGTATCTTATTTGGACATTGTCATTTTCTAGGTATCACGTTAGTCATTCAATGACTCAAAAATTTCTTGATTTCCATTTCCTAATCAGTCAAATAAGGAACCTGATCTAAACTGTTTGTATAGTCTTTACATATCTTAAAATCTTGTGAATGTAGTAACTGTTCCCTATTCAGTTAGCCAGGTAAGTATTGCCAAGAGTCATCTTAGAAGAATTCTGTTAACTGCAAGCAGATTGAAATCCTCTGAAAAACCATAGATAAAGTTGAATATAAGCCACCTAATATTATTGTTTTTCCCAGAAAATGTTCATGCCATTATTGACTTATAAAAAGTAAACCTTAATATAAGTACAACAAGACAATTAACAAAACAAGAAAATTTTATTTAGGGACAAGGTAATTGCAGAGAGACTAGTAATTGCCATTTGCAATGAGTTACCATTTGAACTAACAACAAAGAACATTAATAACTATTGTTGCTTTTATGACTTAGGAGGCATGGATAAAAGAAATCAAAAGGGAAGGTATAAAGATCAGGGAGGATTTGGGAAGCGTTTATACTTTTAAAATGCTATTTCTATTAAAAATGGAGCTATTGTCATTAGTTGGCAAACATCAGGACTAGTCTCTTCAACATTTTGCTGAGCTGAAATTTGCTTTGATACTAAGGAGCAGATTTTTTTGAAGGAAGTGAGGAAAAATTACACCTAAATGTGTAATTAATCAAGCTGGGGGCCCTGGGACATTTCCATCCTCAAGAAGAATGTCTGTAATTTCTTCTACCTCTTTAGGACTAGGCGTATGTTTTTTGGCCAAGGACCTTTCTTTGCACAATTGGTTCAGAGGAAGCTAATTCAGGTCCATTTTTTTGTATTGTGTTAGAGGAATTCTCTCATCTTTTGCTCAGCATATGGGGTCTTTGACACATAGCTTTATGGGAGAAGCCCTCAGACTAGAAGAGATCATTATCTTGACGCCTTGTGTCTCAGTCTCTCCTTCCCTTTCTTTATTCACACTTGATGACTTACAAGCTATTTCAGGAAGAGATCTTCATTGATCTCCATTTTGGTTTCTTGATTTAAGTGATTGGAATTTGCCCAAGAAAGCAAACTTCTGAAAATAAAGTCAGAAACTCAGGGATATGTGCTTGTAAGTTGGCTTGATGGTTTCAGCAACTGCAGTGTTTCATGAATGTCTCTCCTCAGCTTATGATACACAGATTTTGTAAAGTCAACAAATCCATAGCCTGTGCTGAAATCGCAAAATTTTCTTACTTTGGGTGCTCTAATGTAGAGAACAATCCCATTTTCTATGCAGAATGACTAAACAATAACACAGACACTTTTTAAAATTTGCTCAGATTTGACTTTCTGAATGATAGCTGCAAAAATCAGCTATCCAAATATGTTTCTTTTAGCTAAATGTTTAGCTACATATTGAAATAAAAATATCTACATTTTCAAATTTCTTTAGTGTTACACTGCAATATGTACAGACATCATAAATGGTATGGCAAGTGATCACATTTTCTTGGATGATTAACTTTACTCATGCGTTTAACATTGCTAAATAATTCTTGAAAAGCATCTCTGCAGAAAACTCTGTTGATTTTCTTATAAACAATGAGAAGGATAACTCCTTCTGAAACATTCCCTTAGAGTTTCTGAATATAAGCATTTCATCTTGTTTATATTACAATTATAAGAAATATTCAGTTTCACTTTATTTTCTTCCTTAATATATTGATTCTCTTTCTAAGAAGCACTTTTAAGTGAGTTGCTTTCTAAGTATTTGATTAAGTTATTTCAAGACAATGAGGAATTGAAAACATGCTGATAAGCGATACTGTGTTTAAACATTTCTGTGCCTCCACTGAAAGAGACTGGCCATCTGTCCAAGGGACATTTACTTTTGATTATGAAACTGATTTGTATCATTTACAAATATGCAGGTAGTTGTTACCATATGCAGGTACTCTATTTTACTTTAAAGATTAGATTTTGAAATAAAAACTTTTCACAAGTGTTTTCAGACAGAATATTTTATTTTACCTTTATGACAGTGCTGTGAAATAGATTTGGCAAATATTGCTTTCCTTATTTTATAATTGAGGATTCTGAGCTGCAAACTTGGTGCTCAAGTTCACAAGACTTGGAGCATGTTAACATTTACTTAAAATTATAATGTTAATGGGACGAGATAGTCTTTTGAGGGTATTTTAACGATATTTAGAAAAGTTAATGTTGATGCCCTTATATTTAGCATTTCTATTTCTTGAATTTTATTCTATGTAAACATTCCCACAAGTGCTTGAGGAGAGATCTACAAAAGTTTTTTCTAGCTTCCTTTGTAGTGGCAATCCATGAGAAGAATCTTAATATACATGGATGTGAAACTGGTTACATTTGGAAAACTACACAGCTCTTGAAAAAAATTAAGTAGGCAATGTAAAAACAAGCAAAATATACCCTAGATAAATTACATGAAAAAGATCAACTTGCAAAACAATTAGTGTATTTTTTATTCCAAGGTTAAAATGATAAATATAAATGATAAATATGTTAATACTCTCAGGAAAGTTGTAGTTACATCAAATTACTGAGCTTGGTGATTTCCGATGGGTAAAAGTTTTAGAGGTTTTCGTTTTCTAGTTATCTTTGTGCAACATCTGTATTTAAGTTTTGTATAATATTTGCAATCCAAAATGTAAAGATCTTTAGATAAAATGATAAAAATCCTAGACAATTAAAATAGCATATTTTAAGATTATCTACATATATAAATTTATATTACATGAATTTGACTTACCAGTTTCCTAAAAATCCAAGCAGATTTAAGTAGCAGTTTGTTATCCCTGATCCTCTCAGGAGGGCAGTTTGGCCTAAGAGAATCTCTGGGTAGTTGAATGGTAGAAGTTCTGCATTTCAATCAAAATCCTGTCATTTCTTGAACAAGTCACATAATATAGCAGAGCCACAATTGTCTCATTTATAAAATGAGAGAAACAAAAATACGTAGAATGCTGCTCAGAGGATTAGATAAGGTGACTTAAAAGTCAGAATAAAAACCACAAACCAGTATATTGTAATGAGGTAGATAAAACTATTGCTGGAAAACGGTGGCCATACAACTTCCCTGTGAAAAAATTCAAACAATTTAAAAATGTCCAGTTACCCTGAGATATTCCATAAGGGATACCAAAGTCCAAGCTGACCATCAGTTCCAAAGCTGAAGAGAGGGAAAAGAGATCTGTATTATAGAAGAAGTAGAAGAATTTGGTGTTGGGTGAAATCCAAAGTCAGGGCTGAGAAAAAGAGACCAGCAGCACAGTAGGATCACTGTGCTTGTCCTTTAGTCTGCTGAGTTATTATGATTTGTTTGAGATATTTTTTTCAATTTTTTAACATAAGTTTTGGGGTATAGATGGTATGTTGGTTGGCATGGCTTATTGTGACAAATAAAGTTTGACTGGCATAATGTAAACCGTGAGTACATCATTAATTTGTAGGTTCATATTCCAACATCAGAGCTAATTGAATTTTTCCCCCTAGACACAAAATAACCCCTTATTAATGCAATTCAGATTTACACAATGCATTTCTTTATAAAATATTTAGTGGTTGGACTGGCATACTACAATCTAGATACTTTAATATTTAATAATATAAAAGAACGTTCTAGTGTGATACTAATCCAATTATTTTACAGTATTTTTAACCTTTGTTCCTTTTATATTAAGCAGTATTTCATATATGTGAAAAGCATAGAGTACAAAAAAATGACAGCTACATGCCCACTAGCCAAATCAATCAAATGCCCATGTTTTACAACAGTTGCTTCAGATTTAAAAAAAAACTTCAGAGGCATCTGAAGATTCCTGTGTACCTGGTAGAAATCTTGTTTTTTCCAAATTCAGAGGTAATGACCACATAGAATTTGGTACTCTTTATTGTCACATATTTTTTCCAGCTGTTACTACCTAAATACGTATTCACATATGATACACAGTATTGCTTTACAAATTTTGAACATTTATGCAAATGCATATATATACTGCACATTTTCTTGGGTCACTTTGTTTACTCAATATTAACATTTTGACATTCATATCAGTATATGAAGTTCTGTTTCAGTCATTTTAAATTTTATTTAGCATTTCATTTTATATACATAAATACGCATGCACCTTTATATGTACCAGAGATACATTAATTGTTAAATAAAATGGCATTCAATTATATTTGTTAAAACACAGTAAGGAAGATTTTATTCAGGACCATCATGATAAGTATAGGCACCACACAATGGGATTTTGCAGTGGGGAAGAGATTGGGCTCAATTCTGAATATAGCGTGAGCAAGTGGAAGTTTATAGCCAAGAATCAGTGTGGGGATCAGTAGATGAAAAATTACTCCAAGGGAACACCAGTAAGAGGGATTATGGCTAAACTGACCTAAGAGGATTCTTGCTGAAGATAGACTGGGGTGATCAGTTATTACCAGAAGGACAGTGGAGTATAAGGAACTTGATCGGATATTAAAGGTGATGAGATATCAAGGGTGGGGGCTTCCTTGTCAAAACTAGATTTTACAAGGAAATGCACTGATGGGCCTAGGAGAAGGTTGAGAAAGCCGACGAAAGTTTTGCCGAGGAGAGAATCTTTCTCAGTATGTATGTATTTTAAAATTATCATTGAATTATCATATTTTAAAATTATTGAATATTTTAAATGATTTGTTATGCTGTTCCTATTATAAACAATCCTGGTGTAAACATTTTTATATACATCTCTTTATGCATATATACATATTTCTTTAAAATGTATATGAAGATGTAGAATTATTTAGTCAAAAATGGTGCACATCCTTAATGCAAAGTTTCTAAATATTGTAAAATTGCTCTCCAAGGAACATAAGCTATTATACACAGCCTCACTCTCATTGTATGAGACTTCTTGTCACTGCATTTTTTTGTGCCATTCTAATGGATGTTAAATTATGGGTCAGTATTTTAATTAGCATTTATCTGATTACTAATGGGATCAAGCAAGTTTTTATTTATTTAATCTTGTCTATTTGAGTTTCCTGATATGGGTAGCCCCTGTTCTTAATGACTTTCCCATTTTTCTGTTGGGGTGATTATCTATTTATCAGAAATTTGGAAAAGGTAATGGTATGTATTGAATGCTGATTTTGTTGATTAGGTAGTATTAACTGCAGATACGTTATTTTAAATGATAGCTTGCCTTGTTTTAAACTACCTTTAAATGCAGACATTTGCATTTAGCATTTTTCTAGTTTTTACTTTTTGTCTTGTTTGAGGAGAAAATAATTTATTACCCATGTATATAATAAAATTTTTTTCTATTTTTTAAATTCTAGAAACTTTAGAATTTTTTTGTTAAATTCTAGAAAATGCTTTTCACATTTGATTCTTAGTTCTATTTGTATTTCTTTTCTTATGGTGTGAGGTAGAAAAGAACTTTGAACGTTTTCATCTGTCTGACCACTTGTCCTAGGGATGCACACCTTGTTCCCACCACTTTCTAATTTCAACTCTATCATATACTGTCTTCATAAAATGTGTGGGTGTGTTTCTTTGCTTTACATTTTGTTTCCCTTGATTTTTTTTCTCCCTGAACTGAAAAATAATTTCTTATTGATTATGTCTGTTAATCTTGTTATATGGATAGGGCCAAAAATATATCAAGAAACACAGTTCTCAAGCTGAGATTTATTTTTGCCATTTTAGAATAGGGAATAAAGAGGAAATTTTGAAGTAGCTGAATTTGTGCTTTTATAGGGATTTGGTTAGGGGAAAGCATATTGATTCATCAATTTCTCCCCGTTTCATCAAGGAGGGGATTAGTTAAAATAGAAAAAGAGAAGTGGATTTGGATCCAGAATATGTTGATCCTATGTTTGGACATAGGCAATCTGTTTCCTGAGTTATAAAAGTTGCGTAAAATCAACACTGCCTACTTCATGGAATATTACCTCAAAGTGATAAATATACTCTGTAAATAACTACACTTATCCTAGTTTGTATCATTATCTTGATAGATACCTTATTAAGTTTGTTACAGACACACACACACATATCTATGTGAGTGTGATATCTATACCTATCCATCTGTTCATCTGTCTACCTACCTATCACTTATTCATTGAACACCCTTTTAGACATGGCACTAACTACACTGTGGTTGTAGGACTAGTAGTAGTCCTAGGAAGAGTGATAGGAGTCAAGCAATACAGTAGAGATAGAAGTGGTAAACTAGTAACATCTAGTAACACTTTACCTGCTAGGCCATTTGCTATTAAATACTTAGGATAATTAAAGTATTTTGAGAATTGTTTTCACTGGAGGGATTAATGTATGTGTTGGTGTAGGGAGGGGAAGTGCCAAGAACAATCTTTTACTTCTTAGTTTTGACAAAAATGGAAAGTAACCTCATAGATGGGTGCTTTGGGTACTTATCCAGAATTTTTAGCACTCCTCAAGCATGAATGCTATGACAGTATCTTGAAATGATGTGTGATCCCTTTAGTTTTTTGTTTGTTTTTGAGACAGGGTCTCACTCTGTGGCCCAGGATGGAGTGCAGTGGCATGACCACAGCTCAGTGCAACCTTTGCCTCCTGGGCCAAGCTATCCTCCCACCTGAGCCTCCTGAGTGCTGAGACTGCAGGCACATGCCAGCATGCTCAGCTAATTTTTTTTTTTAATTTTGTAGAGACAAGGTCTCACTCTGTTGCCCAGGTTGCCCTTTAACTTCCTTCTCTGAACTAACTGCTTCTCTGTCCAAAATATTATTCAGCACTTCTGCATGATTTCTGCTGCATTTTGAACATGCCTAAGGATGGGCTGTGAGGGTATCTTCTCTGCTTTCCCTGTCACCCCTCTCATTCCTCCCTCTGGGAACGGTTCTGCTGGATTTTAAGGAAATACTGTCTTGCCCTTGCTCTTGTCTTGATTTGCCATTGTTGATGAATTCGAATGAAAATCACCGATACTCTTCGGCTGGGTCTGCAATTTAGATGAACTAAGCAAGAGAAAAAAATAAAACAAGAGGTTCCCTCTGGAAATGTCTTCAAGATTGTGTTCTTTATTACAATATACATGGCATTTAGTAATGGAAAGTAAGAACACTCTCTTCCACATGGACCATTTATATGAAACAAAGAAAATGAAGCTACATAAAAGTGCATTATAGCTTGGTACATGTCATACAGTTCTAATGCTGATTAAATAAAATGTTTATGCAGAGCCACAGTGTGCTTTGAACAGAATAGGACAGAATGGAGATGTTTTATACTCTTCAGAGAAGAATAAATGTGGGATGGAAACTGCCAACTTTCTTGTTTATTTTTGTTACTTTATAAGAGCTTTATATGTAGACACACACACACACCCTGACATATACATATTTGAACAGAAAAGCTGTTGTGTAAAGTATATAAAAATAAAACTATTTGTCGTCTTTTTTGAGTAGTAATAAAATTGCTCAATTTATTAAACACACAAAAGCAACAATACCTGAAGTCTTAAGAACTGCCTACCTGGAGTGTGCTTTGTCTGAAACATGATTCAATGCACTTTTTTCTTTTCTGAGCCTGCATCATATACTCAGGCACTTGGAAACTGTAGTGACTCTTTTTCAAACCACAGAAGTTGGAACTAAGTGTTTCCCTGAACAATACACCAGGAAATATAGAACACATCCGGGAAAATTAGCATGGCTCATTGAGGGAAAGAGTGGCCAGAGACGGTGCTGGAGCGGCAGGCATGGAGGTGCCAGGCGTAAAGGGACAACTCATGCTCTAGCGACCCAAGTCAGTCAGATTGCTAATTTAGCAAACGCTTATAAAGGTTATACTGTATGCCATGTACTGTTTCAGCCCTGAGGATGCAGTGGTGCACAGAAGGGCAAAGTCCTGGATTTCTTGGAACTTAAAGGTTTGCAGGAGAGGTGTATATTAAAATGCCAATCCTAATAAAATATTATGAGTACTTTTACAAATCAGTGAATGCTGTGAAGAAGAACTGTGATGTGTGATGACAGGCTGCAGTGGGGGAAATCCGAGCCTCTTTGGGAAAGTGACATGTAGCTAAGAATTGAAGGATGGGTATGACCTCTCCAGAAAGAATGGCCAAGGAATTGGCCCGAGAAGAATAGGACAGGGCAAAGACCCTGAAATGGGGAAATACTATAATAAATAGTATAATTTGTTATACTAAAGAAACAGGAAAAAAACCAGCGTAGCTCATTGAGGGAAAGAGTGGCCAGAGGTGGAGCTGGAGTGGTAGGCTTATGGGGTACCAGGCCCAAAGGGACAACTCATTAAGAGTTTGGATGTTTCCCAAGTGTGATATGAAATTACTTAAGTATCTGATGTAATAAAGTCCGTCATTAAGTTCGTTTTCACAGTAATAGCTATCATTTCTTTAGTGTTTACTACATACAGGCATTGGGTTAAGGGTCTTATCTATATTTAGTTCTTATTCACAGTGACCTTAGAATTATTTGACAAATGGGGAGATCAAATCTGAGAATTTGTGCTGTGTTTGACAAAATCAGATTGCCAGAATTCGGCAGAGGGGAAATTAGAGCTTAGGTCTCTATGCTCTTAAGTAAGTATTCCACTAGTTGACTTCCTAAAGTATTTTATTAGGTAACTACGATACAGTGCAGGAGGTAGAAAAATCAAAATCATTCTACTTCTGTCTAGGAATCTTGTAGAGCGGTGGCTGATAATTGAGACTTGAGCAATCCTGTGTGGTCGCATTTAAAGACTGAATAAAACGCTGTCTCCAGGATGACAGTCACCTTCCAGCTGTGCCTGCCATTTGGTGTGGTTAACATGAGAGAAAATGAAATGTTAAGCTCCTTTTCGTGAGAATGTGTTTGCATAACGAGCTGTAATTAAGCACCACCTTTAGGGCTGCTCTGAAATGCGACTGCCCCAGCTGTTTCTCAGTTTGTTGGCTTGTTTTGGGTCATTTTTCACAGCTACCACCTCTTCCCTTTTCATTCACAAAAGTGGTATTCAGATTTAAAAAACGGCTCCTCATGGCTTTTTCTTTCTTTCATCAACAGCCTTCCTTCACAACATCCACTATTATTCTGCTTGTCTAAGAGTGAGGTCTTTTTAGAAGCTTCCTAGAGGAGATCTCATGGTCAATGATCCAATAATAGTATAATATAATTTAAAATAATAAATATAATATGAAACATAATTAATATGATATGATATAATAATGTCCTACTCTATAGATTTGGTAATATGTTTAATATAGCCTCTTTGGTTTGAGTTGTATATTTTTACTTAATTCTTAATTTAGATCCTAATCTGCGATCTCTGCCTTTTTACCTCAGCTCTTACCTGTTCCCTAATCTTATGCCTTCCTGAATCATGTCCACTTTCCTAAATTGACCCCTTTCCTTTCCCCAGAAAATGTAAAAATGGCCCAATTGTTACTTTTTTAGCACAGATTTTCCCTGGCCTAGTAAAATAACCAAAAATTTTATAATACTTTCTTGTTCTGAAAATAGATGTATGAAAATTACTTATTTCTAACTTTATGAATCCAAAACAAAACATTTCCCCTCAAATTATGATGGCAATAGAGAAATGCTGGCAGTGAAACTGAATGGTAGGTGTGCTATTCCTCAATGTTAGCAATGCAGTGACCTGTGAGGATTAGAGATTTGTTGTCATCTTCATGCTTCCTAATTACATTTTTATCGCTCCGTGGCGGGGACAGTAACTGGACTCCTGAAATTCCAGGTGCTTGCTATATCTACTATGTATTTCAGTGGAGTTCTTGCAGAATCAGAAGGGTGATCATATAACTCGTAAACCAAACTGCTGAACTCTGCAGAGTTAAAATGGATGTTATTGGTAATTATTCCAAGATAATATGTATAAAAAGTGGTTTTATAGAAAAAAGCACTTTAGCATATCTAAAAATAACTATCATGAAGGCTATAGGGTAGAATGATATTTGGACTATGTATTAGTCCATTCCTGCTTCTGTAACATAATATCTGAGAACGGGTAATTGATAGAGAACAGAAATTAAAAAATAAATATTTATTTCTCACAATTCTGGAAGCTGAAAGTCCAAGATCAAGATGACATCAGGGTTGGTGTCTGGCGAGGGCCCCATCTCTTCTTCCTAGATGACTCCTTGTCTGTATCCTCACATGAAGGAAGGGAAAGGGCAGAAGGGCCAAGTTTCCCTCAGCCCTTATTTATTCACAATGGCAGAGCCTTTACAACTAAATCATTCCCCAAAGGCCCCACCTCTTAATACCATCAGATTGGGTCTTAGGCTTCCATCCTTTGAAGTTTGGAGGGATTCATTCCCTGAAACTGTAGCAGATTGACCAATATGTGCATTTTTTTCTTTTACCTTCCATACTTTCTTATTCTCTTTATTTTGCTTTTAATTTTTATTTTAAATACTATTTATACAGTATTTAAATATTCAGGTATTAACCCATAATAGTTTTACCCATCTGTTTGTGAGATATCTCTTTTTATTTTTATTAGCTTATATTTTATTTTATTTTCCAAATAGCTGCCTGGATCCCTGCTTTGGGGGAAAACTAAGAAGAATTTCTGCTACTGGATTTGTGTTTCAAAGAGGAGAGGTGCTATGACATGAGTAATTTCCCCTCCTGACCCAGATATTATTAGTAATCACATCATCCAACCATACTTTAGTTTGCTCAAGTAAAGCAAATTCATTAGCTAATTCTCACAATTTTTTCATTAAAAATATTAAACATCAAAGTAGCAAAATATATCTCAATATTACAATCTGTGTAATATATCTTTCTGGAGAAAAGACATAGAAATTTGTGATTTATTTAATAAACATAGTCACAAACTATATTAATATGATAGTAAAAGGCAACCTGTCTTTGCTGGAATTGACATGGAATTTACAATAAATTTGGCAAAGAGACACCCACAACTTTGTTGAACTGTGTAATTTTTGCTAAAACAGCAAAAATAAGTGAGGGGAGGTGAGGAAGGCAATATCTCCAAACTAGTATTTTCATTCGCATTAAAATAAGGAAAACAATAGTTGATTGGCAGCAAATAGTATTAAGTTCCTGGTTTGACCTGTGGTATGGACAATTAACCTATTTAGACCTCAGTTTTCTTAATGTATAAAAGACATTAAATTTTACTTACTATGTAATGGGCAAACTTCTCTAAATTCTCTTCATGGGTGTTATTTAATATTTCTGTAACCCCAACGTACTTTGACAAATGGAATTTCACTTGGGTCTGACTCCATCCCTTTGATGTAGCTCTGGAAAGTCAATTAACACTTTGAGATCGTCCTATGTGACAGGTCAGCTTAGTGACTTGCTCTCCCTGTGACTCCGATTAAGTTGTTAGTTTGTAAATTTTAGTTTTCTCAATTGTAAAGTATGTGTAATAGTACTTCCTTTTCCACTGTTTTGAAGATTACATAAAATTGTGCATGTGTTTAGTGTACTAGTTGCTAAAGAGCATATACTCCGTGAGTGATCACAACTATTATTGTCAGTTTGTTATTTTTTTCATCACTGTCATCTGTAATTGATGGTGCATTAACATAACATTAAATTAATCCTAGAATCATAGATCTTCATTATGTTGACTGTAAAATCGAATCTTGCCCTGCACAAAGAGGAGCCTCCTCATGAACACTGCATGTGCTGTGCTTACTCCATCTGCAGGTCTCTGCCAATGTACATCTCCTCATTTTCAGTCCTCTTGACTTTTTTCCGCCTAGCTGTATGCCATTCATCTTTTAAAGTTCAGCTCAAATCCCACTTCTTTCCATTAAGTCTGCCCCTAATATACTGGCCCACACTGGTTATTTTCTAGGAATTCCTATAAAAAATAGCGCCGCACACAATGACAGGACACCTCGTGATATTGTCAGTGAATTTAAGAGAAAGCTTGAGCCGTGGAGTTCACACAGTTTCCGTCCCAGTTGTTTATAACCAGAAACTGAGCTCAGTGATTTTGTAAATTATTTAACTTCTCTGATTCGGTTTCCTAATTTTAAAAATGAAAACCATATTATGTATCTCCCGGGGTTGTTTTGAAAACTAAATGAAATACACATGTTAAGTACCTGATATACATGACAAGCTTAGCAAATGTTTATCTCTCCATTGCCTACTGCAGTAATTGATAAGAAATGTGTGTTGAGCAGGATCTATAGAAATAGGTCATGCACCCAAAAGAGAATACAAGTCATTTAAAACAGGGATGATTCTTTTAAATTTTTTATGGAATATGTCATAGGTGTTTAGTAAGCACTTATTTTAAAGCACTTCTCTGTTACTTGAGTATAGAACAACCAAAATCGAGCAGGGCCTTTTGTGATCAGGAGTAGTTACGTTCCCTAATCATCAGATACAGATAGATAGATGACATAGATACATATATTTATATATAGAGAGAGAGATGTGAAAACCTTGATATTATACACATAGAATATGATAGAACAGAACAAGTAAAGAGATCTAAGTAAAGGCAAAAAGAATAATCATAAACTAAACCAAATAATCAAAATGAATACCAGAAAATCCTATACAGTTACTAAAGGCGAATTGAAAATTTGGCTCCGAGCTTCCGTATACAAATGGGTCGACTCTTTTACTTGTTTTTCTGCCTACAGGTTTTCTATTAGTTCTAGAAGACTTCCTTGGGGTACCAGGAAAAAAACTTGGCATTTCAAAATCAATGATTTTTGCCCAAACCTACCTATGTGTAATAAACAACACCTATCACATTCCTCTGGAGTTTATCCACTTTACAAAATTAGATCAGTCAGTAGCATTCAAATGTGCAAGCTTCAATGAAAGTAGCTCCAGGGACAGACATTGAGTTTTTAGAAATGGTGTTTCTGAACCCTATGGAGAAGTATCTAGAGGCTAAGCTTGTGTGAAAATAGGTAGTTTTACAGGGAAATAGCTTAACTTTCTGCCAGGATATACCAGCAAGTCAGCAATGTCTAATAGTGACTGTCTAATTGACTACTTTTGAAATAAGTACTGATATAATATCTATAAGCTGTATTGTTGTTTCCTTTATGAATATTTGTCTTAGACTTTTTCTTACATTATGGCAGGCTTCCCTTGGAGATGTATAAATATGCTTTATAGATCTATAGATGTTAGAATCCTTATTCTAAAAAAAAAGTGTTATTCTGTATATGAATTAACACACCTGTTTACATGTAATGTGGCAAGATGCTAAGATACCACTGAATGTACAATTTTGGTTAATTAGAATCTAGCTGACCCTATATCATTATTTTTGTGATTGAATTTTAAGAGAATTGGTAAGATCTCAAAATGAAAATTGATTTTAAGTGTTTATTTTTAAAAGTAACTTTCATCGCATGCCCTGTATGGATTCTGTTCATTCTCTTACACTTTAAAATGTATAGCTGTGTAATTGTATAATTATCAATACCTACAAATGATGACTCTATGGCTATATTTTCCTTAGTCATCAAAGGATAATTACATTATTTTTAGTGTCCCTACAAAGCCAATAAAATAGTCTAACTTGGTATTTCCCATGTGTGAAAGAAAACAAGTGTTTTGTGGTCAAGTATGTTTGGAAGACGTGGGTTAAAACAGGATAGAGGTTTGTTTTATCTTTTAGAGTTCTCATGGCTTGAATTCCTTGGTTAATCAGAGACTTCATCTAACCCAAAGCAAACATTTCTTAAATATGCTGGTTACTTTTTCCGAGATGGACTTTCCCTTTAGTGGAACCCTGTTCCACTGGTGACTCTTACTCCTCAAAATGATTTCTATGTGTTTCTGATATTTTCCCAGTGAATCATTGAGGATTCAAGACACTTTGACATATCGCTACAGGAAGAGTCTTTGCCTGACAAGTCACTATTGTCACTTTAACATTCAGAGCTGTGTGGTTCTGTCTTGGAAATCAAATTGATAAGCTAGACTCAGAGATCTTCTAATATAAGGAACTAAGATGCCTTGGAGAAGAAGTCAAGTTACCCAGACTTTGTTTAGTTATTAAAAGGTCAGATTTAGAGGGCAATTGTAATTCTGATGTGATTAACCCAGCCTGTAACACTTATGTGAGTTTTATTTAGTACTAAGGGAACATACTACAATATGAGTAAAATCTAAAGTAACTACTTCACTGAATTTAACAGTGAGCAATTGAATTTGTGGCCTCTAACAAGGATGATTGATGGGTTTTGTCTTCACTTGGGATTTTGGGTCTACATGTTGGATCGTGGAGAGACACAGCAGCCCAAGTGGTGACTGAAAATGGTTAGGATCTGCCCTGGAGAAGAATTGAGTGTATGGCACTTACTTCCAATTACCACCAATTACTTTTTTTTTTTCTGGATTTTCTTTGCAGCTGATTCTTTTACCCAGAGGCTAGTAACATATAGAATCAAAAGTAAAATTGTGCTGAGACCTGAGCCTTCTTAATGCATGTGGCATTATTGTTCCTTTGTCCCCACCCTACTCCTTAGATTACGAGAACAGAAAGGAGGAAGGCCAGAGAGTTGGAGACAGTCTTTAAGGACCTAATTACTCCTAGCTACAAGAGTCCTCAATGGTTGGAAAATAGGTTCTGAAAATTGTGGACTTAGTCAAGTAATGAATGGCAGAACAATTCTTACGGATTGATTCCTTCAGCAAATATATTAGTAGCTACTCTTAGCTATATATTCTTCTAAACACATGGAAAAACTTATCAATGAACAAAGGCCTTAATCTTATGGATTTTATATGATAGTGTGAGGAGACTAACAATATATATACAGGCATACATCATTTCATTGTACTTTGCAGATGCTGTGGTTTTGCAAATTAAAGGTTTGTTGCAACCCTGTGTTGTTCAACTTTATCAGCACCACCTTCCCAGCAGCACATGCTCATTTCATGTCTCTGGGTCACATTTTGGTAATTTGTGCAGTATTTCAATTATTTTCATAATGATTACGTCTGTTGTAGTGATCTGCGATCCTTGATCTTTGTTGTGACTATTGTAATTTTCTTTTTTTTTTTGAGACGGAGTCTCACAGTGGTGGGATCTCTGATCACTATGACATCCATTTCTCAACTTCAAGTGATTCTCCTGCCTCAGCCTCCCAAGTAGCTGAGATTATAGGCACCTACCACCATGCCCAGCTATTTTGTATTTTTAGTAGAGACAGGGGTTTCACCATTTTGGCAAGGCTGGTCTCGAACTCCTGACCTCAAGGGATCCTCCTACATCAGCCCCACAAAGTGCTGGGATTACAGGAGTGACCCACCATGCCCAGCCTATTGTAATTATTTTGAAGCACCGTAAACCATGCCATGTATGATGCGTGTTAATACTGCATGTTCTGACTGCTATACTGACCAGCCATTTCGCCATCTCCCTCTCTTCTCTTGGACATCTCGATTTCCTGAGACTCAGCAATATTGACATTAAGCCAGTCAATAACCTTACAATGGCTTTATGTGTTCAAGTGAAAGGAATCAGCATATGACCCTCACTGTAAATCGAAAGCTAGAAATTATTAAGTTTAATGAAGAAGTCATGTCAAAAACTGAAATAGGCTGATATAATAGGTGGGCCTCTTGCACCAAAAAATTAACCAAGTTGTGAATGCAATGAAAAGTTCCTGAAGGAAAACAAAAATGTGACTCCAGTGAACACACAAATGATAACAAAGTGAAACACTCTTACTGCTGATAACGGAGAAAATTTTAGGTGGTCCAGATAGAAGATAAAACCATCTACAACATTCTCTTAAGCCTAAACCTAATCCAGAGTAAGGCCCCAACTCTCATGAGGGCTGAAAGAGATGAGGAAGCTGCAGAAGAAAAGTTTGAAGATAGCAGACGCTTGTTATGAGGGTTTTTATTTCCTTTTTTCCCCTGATTTATAAGGTTTAAAGAAACAAGCTGTCTTCATAACATCAAAGTGCAAGATGAAACAGCACGTGCTGACATAGAATCTATAGCAAGTTGTCTAGAAGATCTAGCTAAGATAATTGACGAGGATGACTATACCAAACAACAAATACTCAACATAGACAAAATGGCTTTCTATTGGAAGAAGATACTATTTAAGACTTTAATAGCTAGAGAGAAGAAGTCAATGCCTAGCTTCAAAGGACATGCTGACTCTCTTGTTAGGGGCAAATGCAGTAAGTTCAAGCCAATGATCATTTGTCATTTGAAGATCCTAGGGCCTGTAAGAATTGTGCTGAACCTATTCCACCTGTGATCTCTAAATGGAAAACCAAAGCCTGGATGACAGTGTATCTGTTTACAGCTTGATTTACTAAATATTTTAAGCCCACTGTTGAAACCTACTCTCAGAATAAATATATTTTTTCAAAATATTACTGTTAATTGACAGTGCACCTAGTCATCCCAAAATTCTGATGAAGATATGCAAGGAAACTAATGTTGTTTTTCTTCTTGCTAATACAGCATCCATTCTGTAGGAATCAATGAATAATTCTTTGAATCAAGGAGTAATTTTAAACTTCAAATCTTACTATTTAAGAAACATGTTTTTGTAAGACTATAGCTGCTATTAACATTCAGGATTTATGGGAAGAAGGTAGAATAGGAAGATTAAAAGAGAGTTGGAGAAAGCTGATTCCAACCTTCCTGATGACTTTGAAGGGTTGAATACTTTCAGTGGTAGAAGGAACTTCAGATGTGGCAGAAATAATGAGAGGGCAAGAATTAAAAGTGGAGCCTGAAGATGTGACTGGATGGCTGCAATCTCAAGATAATGAATGGATTGAGATATCCATTCAAGATAATTAAATGGGTGAGACGTTGCTTCTTAGAGATGAGCAATGTACATGATTTCTTGAGATAGAGTTTACTCCTGGTGAAGATGCTGTGAACATTGTTGAAATGCAACAGAAGATTTAGAATATTCTATAAACTTGGTTGATAAAGAAGTGGCACAGTTTGAGGATTAACTCCAGTTTTGAAAGAAATTCTACTGTCAGCAAATGGTGATAAAACAATGTCACATGCTATAGAGAAATTTTTCATGAAAGGAAGGGTCAATATCTGTGCCAAACTTTATTGTTTTCCTATTGTAAGAAATAGCCATAGCCACCCCACCTTTTAATAACCACCACCCTGATCAGTGAGCAGCCGTCAACATCAAGACAAGACTCTCTACTAGCAAAAAGATTATGACTTGCCAAAGGTTCAAATTATTGTTAGCATTTTTAAACAATAAATTATTTTTAATTAAGGTATGTACGTTGCTCTTTAGACACAACACTATTGTGTGCTTAATGGACTATAGTGTAAACATAACTTTTACATGCACTGGGAAACCCAAAAATCTGTGTAACTTGCTTTATTGTGCTATTTGCTTTATTGTGGTAGTCTGGAACTGAACCTGTAACATCTCTGAAGTATTCCTGTGTACACACACACATACACATACACATCTGATGTCAATTGATGAGTTTAAAAATGTCAGAATAAGAGAATTTTTTTCAAGTGAGTAGTTAGTTGATTAGAATAACTCAGGGTAAGGCTTCTATTGTGGTAAGGGAGAAAGGAAGCCATGTAAACATCTGTAATAGCAAATGTAGAAGCACTAAGGTTTGCTCTCTGGGACTGCAAGGAATCCAGTTAGGTGGACTAGAGTGAACAAGAGAAAAGCAAATGAGAGCAGAGATCAGACTGATAACTGGTGCCAGATCACACAGTCTTTCAGACCATGGTGAAACTTTGGTTTTCCTTCCGGATTCAGGAAATCACTGAAGGTTTTATGCAGAGGATTGGCATATGCCTAATGTAGGTAGCACTTTCAAGGTTAACATGTTCTTTTTTTTCTCTAACCTAAGACTAGCCAGGTGGAGCTAAACTTACTCTATTTCAAGTCAGAATTCTGAAGGAAGATGTTTTATTGTCATCCTCCTACCTTTCTCCTCACAACGATAAGATGGTCACCATAGTGCCAAAAAGCACATCTTGATGAGCCAAGGTTAAAAGGTAGGAAGGAGAGGATAGTGTCTTCCAGTACTTTGCTATTTTGAATGAGGAAGAAAATCGTTCCCAGAAGCATCTTTATTAAATATCCCCTCATGTTCCATTGGCAAATACCCTGCCGTATGGCCTTCTCAAACTCATCAGGGAACAGAACTCCCAAGATTGATTCAGAGTAAGCATGAATCATCTCTTGAAGCTGAGCCTACCTCACCTTAACAGAATGCCTCCCCTACACATCAGATACTTGAACAAAGTTTGGATTTTGATAATAAGGAAAAGACATTCAGTAGGCAACTCCAGCGTCTGCCACATACTGAAAGAGAGGTCAGTATCTACTGAATAGATGAGGGAAAAAGACAAATGATATGAGGGTGCGGGCCATTCTGTAAAAGAAGGCTAGAAACAAACATTGCCTATTACTTAAGACTTTTCTCTTCTCATTTCTTTCCCACATCCTGAATCTGTGGCTTGGTATAGTCTTTCATGGTTTATTAAACATCTCAGAAATCTGTTATTACCCAAGTTTATTAATCTTTCCCATATCATTTCCCAGGTCATTTGTTTTGCAAGGCTTTCTAAAAATGGGTGTGTAAAATGTTCATTTATTTACTTCAGGCATTTTGTTATTGGGTCATCCCCTTGCTAATTCTAAATTGGTCTAGAAGATACTTCAAAATTAGGCATTCTTCGTTTTAGGAAACCAATCATAAAAATAAGAAAAACCCATTCTAACAAAAGAAAAACATGTTCATCTGAGAAATCAATACAGTAAGAAAGATAGAATTTCTCTTTAGAAACTGTGGATCATTCTTCTCAGAGTTGAGCCCATTGATAAATTCCTTGTTATCCATATATCCAGATCCCCCCTCCCCAAATTTGATATTCTTTTGATTCCTTAAATAATCATTTTCTCCTACTGTCACCGAAGCCTATTGTTATTTTGATTTATTTTTCTCCACTTTTTCAAAATTTCAATCTTAGGAATTTAATACATCAGAATTACCACGTGGAAATGCAGATTGAGGTTTAATTAGCTATATTTCCCAAGACGTTTTAGTAGAATAATAAGATTTACATTGAAAGAATGCTATTCTAAACTGCAGAATTCTAGGTTGTAGGGAGCTGTTGAGAATGTACTTGGACTATGTAGGTGGGCTGAAACTATTGATTTCACACTTTATTGCTATTGTTTGTTTACTTAGGAAGCTGGTCTTATGGCCTGTTTGCTTTGGACTTGAGACACTGAGTCTCTTTCTGAGAAACCGAAAGATAAATGTATTTTCATCTTTGAAAACATGTATTAAATAATTAAATTGGTTAATAATAGTAAATAAGACAGAATTGTATAGTGGAATAAGTATTGGACTGAAAATTGGGAAAACAGGATTCTAAGCTAAGTTCTTTCACTGAAAGTCTTGGAGTTAACCTCTCAGCCTGTCTGAATACATTTTCTCATTCTTCAAATGAAAATGCTAGACTGTTAGTCTCAAATGTCCTTCTAATTATTCTGATTCTGTAACCTGTGTTTGTTGAGAAACCAGTGGTGTATTCTGAAAAAAAGAGAAATAGGATCAAAATGTATGAATCATTCTAAGTTGTTGAGAAGCTTGTAAACTGACTGGAAAAACATAATTAGAAAGCAATGAAAAATTACGTGTAATCAAAAGCAAATTGTATGGTGCCAACAAAAGCTGCTAGAACACATTGTCAGAGAGAGTCACTGCAGAAAAATTTGGAAAGATGTTGGAAAAGATGTAGAAAAGAATAGAGAAGGATGGTTGGGCAGAAGCTGTGCAGCCCTGGAGGAGGCCTATGGGTATTCCAGTGTATGCAGGTTAAGTGCCGTGCTGTGGGTAAGTACCAGCTGGGATGAAGATAAAAAACAAACAAACAAACAAACATTCATAGGGTCTTACGTTAGAGTGTGATGGGGATAAATTAGAATGGCTTTGAAAAGTCCTAGTTATAAATTATCCCTTAAGTAAGGGGACCGTGTATTTTATCATTCTGACTGGTATACTCTTAAAAGGGGGCATCCTTAAAAATTAGTCTAGAACAACAAGGGTAACTGGACCACCCAAGTTAAACTAGGTTGTATATTCACTTGCTTATAAGGAGTGTACTCCTTTTTCTGTAAAATCCTGTAAATTTGGGAACTAATGAATTGCAAAATTGCAGAGCCTTTATTTAGATATTGGAAGTAGAGCCTACTTGATTAGTATCAGCTGTAAATTTTAGTTCTTTCTCAGTCGACTCCCTAAAGGCCCAAACATATGATATAGCATTTGTTGTATAGCAGATATTTCCTGTGTGGAATTGCAAATTATACCTAAGGGAACAGAAGACCTCCCTGAGAGTAGAAACATGATGCAGTGTGAGTGATAAACTTTTAAGCTAGACCTACACATAGAGAAGAAAGATGGAAGAAATCAAGGACTGTAAACAAATTCTAAAAATCACCTTAGAGTATATACTAACACTGCCAGATGGATCTCTTAGGCCCAGTTTCCTTGACATTTATGTGCACAGTTTCTTCCCCTGAACTCTCTGCCTTTTGCTCATCGTGGAAGATGTCCAGCAATCCCCAAGGATGCTGATGATTACTGTGAGCATGCCTTCATGTCAGCTCCTCCTATGACCATCCTGCAGCTGACAGGCCTCTCTGACCAGAACATTGCTCTGACCGTCAGCCAGTTAGATATCCAGTAATTTTCAGCATCTGAATGTGCCAGGTAGGCAGTGGAGATAGATCGTTGAGCAAGGTAAATACAGTTCCTGTTCTCATGGAGCTCTTCTTCTAGCAAGGGAAGAACACGATTGTTAAGTATGATCCTCTGAAGATAAAGTTCAAAACCATGGCAGCCTAGGAGTAATTGATCTCCCATTAGCCAGCACGCTAGATAGACTAGCTTATCAATCACTGGTTATAATAATACAAAGATAAAAGTAGTTACCATGTATTGAAAGCTAATAGCTCATGGAACACTGTTCAAAAGGCTTATACATGCATCTTGAACTTTTACAAAACTCTGTAGGTAAGTGGTAGTATTGCTATCATACAGATGAAAAATCTGTGGCTCTTAAAAGTAATGTAACTTCAACAACATCACATGACTGGTACATGGCCAAGGTGGGATTCAAAGCTGGGTCTGCTTCGATCCAAAGCCTCCTGCTTTCTGTTGGATCATATTTATTTTTCTGAGCCTTAGCCTCTTCATGTGTGAAACACGTTTGTAAAGATCTGTCTCATGGGCTTGCGGTGAAGATCGAATGTAATTCTGTATAAGAAAATGCTCGGTGCAGTGCTTTCTACACAATTCATTTAGATGGACTTAATGTTTATATTCTAGGACCAAACTATGCTCCGGGCATTGCCTTGCACATCCCTCAGGATGTTTCTGTTCTTCCAAATGCAGCCCTGATCATGTTTCTACAACTTACCTCTTCCCATCACCACCCATAGTTCTTTCCCCAATTCCTAATGATGATAACAATAACGCTAACATGATAGATGAAAATAATTGACCACTCACTATGTTCTGTGCGTTTTATAAATATTATGTAGTTTAAGCAACATAGGTGATGGGCATTTTAATTATGCATGTATCAGAGATGAGGAAAGTAGTACATTGGACGTAGAGAGGGAGTTGCCCAAGATCCCATGACAGGCAAATGTGAGAGATGGATTGCAACCCACAGCCATCTGTCTCCAGATTGAAGATTATTCAGAACTGTGCTTACCACTAACTCGTCATTAAGCTGAGATAATGCCCAATCTTACCACATCTTCGAGTTTAAAATCGTCACTTACACATACAAATGGTTCTCCACATCAGACAGTTACAATAGATTAGCGTGATAGAAGGATGGAAGAAAAACATTCTTTTCCCCTGATACTTACCTAAATAAGCCCTTCTCTAGAGTCACAAAAGCCATTTTAAATGAAAATAAGAGCTTTGGGGTATTTAAAGTTGCAAAGGAAGGCCAATTATGAGAAGACTATCTCAGAGCACAAATAAAGATCCCGGCCAGAAAAGCATAGAAATAATTTTTCAGGTATGAAAATGGTTACATTAAAGGGGACCAGAGTGGGGTAAAAAGTAAGGTGATTTCATATAAGCTGGAGTTATCATATGGAGATCAGCGAAGCAGTGATGGGTGATGGACATCAAGTTCCAAAGCATGAGGTCAGACAGGCCACAGGAGAACTGATCAGGGACTGAGGATGCAAAAAAAGAAAGTGTTTTTTAAGGGTAATTCTTTGAAAAGAAAAATCATACCTATATTATGCTCTGAATGCCATGATCTGAATGTTCTGAGGTGGTGAGAAATATACTTTGATTTAAATTTTGGAGAACTTGGAGAAATCAGAGCAAAAACCCAAGTATTTAATCTTCAGTTACCGAGGAATTAAGTAGGAGGGACAAAAAAAAGGAAAATATTTTTGTAATCTTTAGTTGGGATAATCTGTTTCATACTGAGTCTACTGAAATAATATGTGATCACGTAAGTTTCTCCAGAGTTAGTCATATTTTGTTAAGGTCAGAGCACCTCCTCCATGACTTCAGACTTGCCATGTGCCCGCTTGAGGCAGGTGCCCTTAGCCCCTGGCTCTGGAAACTTCTCAGAAAGTTTCCGCCCCATTCATATCTCCAGCCTAGCATGGTAACATCTTCCTGCTACTGCTAATCTCTGAATGTCTCATTGCTCCTTGTTTGACTCAGCAACTTTTATCCTCTGCATAACTGATCCCCTACATTCGGTTTCCTCTATTGCAACTACAGTGTCTTTAACATAATTCTTGCTTATGAAGGGATAGAGCTTTGGGACTGCAGTAACACACTGCCACAAACTGATTGTTGAAAACAAAAGATATTTATTTTGTCACTGTTCAGGATGCCAGGAATCTGAAATCAAGGCGTCAGTAGGGTGTGTCTTCTGGACTCTCTGAGGGATGATGTGTTTCATGTTCTCTCCTAACTTATGATGGTTGCTGGCAATCCTTGACATTTGTTGGCTTGTAGATTACTTGCTGTAATCGTTGCCTCCATTTTTACATGGACTTCTCTTCTGTGTTTGTTTCAACTGTCTTTTTCCTTTCTTTTATAAGGACATTAGATTAGGGAGCCACCATAAAACCAGGGTGCTCTCATATTAAGATCCTTAACTTAATTACTTATGCAAACACCCTGTTTCCAAATAAGGTCACATTCGCGTGTCCTGGGAATTAGGACTTAGGCTCTTTTTTGGGCATGCTATCTAGTTCATTATGCTAGATGTTCTTCTGTTGTTCTATTTAGACACTAAGAGACATAGAACATCTGTAACCGCAGCTTCTAAATCAGCATGATTCAGCAGAACTTTCTGTGATAGCAGAAATTGTTCATGTCGACACCATCTAACTTGGTAGCCGTCAGCTATGCATTGCTATTGAGTATTAAAACATGGCTAGTGTAACCTCGAAGCTGAATTTTTCTATTTATTACATTTTAATTAATTTAAATGTAAACAGTTTCATGTATCTGGGGGCTGGTGCATTGGACAGAGCAGTTTTATAGAAAAAAAAAAGACAGATATCAATCATATTAATCCAATATAGTGCGCGTCATGAGAGCGGATGCCTAAGGGAAAATGGAGTCAGTGGTAGAGTCACAAAAGCAATGGTATCCGGGCTATCGGGTGTGAAATCAGCATGGATAAAGACACGGAGGAAAAAATGAAATGTCACACGATGTCTAGAGCACAGAGTTTCTAGAAGAAGTGAGGCTGCAGAGGTGACTTGCAGGTAACTCAGTACCATGCTAGAGAATTTGAACTTTGTCCATGGGTGTAAAACAGAAGAATAAGATGTTCATATTTATCTTTAAAATGTAGCCTTTCCCTGAGCAGAATGGAAGATGAGTTAGAACCAGGAGAGCCCAGGACAAAGTTTCTCATGCTAGTTTTCCATTCAGAATCTATACTACATGTGGCAAGCACTACAGTTATCCAAGTTTCAGAGATGAGGAAACTGTGCTGAGTTTGCATGAGAGAATCATGCACATCTTTCAATTCTGTGTGCACAAGGAAGGCAATAAAGGCATTGTATTCCGTAGAGTATTAGCGCCCTAAAAGAAATCTGTTTGCTAATTTCCGAGGCAAGCTAAAGTGTTACTTATAATATGTAGAGAAGGAATAAAAATATCCCCTGTAGTAATTCACCGCCCCAAAATGACGTTGAGAGATAACAGATTTGTCTATATTTCAGCTGTAGATCCTTTGGATTTGGTGACAGCAGTAATTCCTCTTGTAATCTTGGCTAATGCATTAGCATTCACAGTAATTTCTGCCATTAGACAGGCTCTGCCGTGCACCATGACGGTTTCCACTCTGTAATTGTGGGGATCCTCATTAATCTAAAAGAATATTATGACATTGTGAGCTTATAGGAGAGACAATTCATGACTGACACCATAAAGGCTTAAATTATGCTGCTTTTGATGATGAGAGGTGCACAGCTACATTTTTTTCACTTCTTGCAAAATTAGGATTTAGCAGCTATAAGAAAATTCCTTGTATAATGAAAGTGGATGACATTCAGACACAACCAATTCCAGACCTGCCTTAAGGAAACGTTTTATTTCAGGAAGATATTAAAATTTCAAAGCTGTTTTCTGGTGGCATTTTTATTGATACACCTGCATTTAAAGCAGAGCCTTTAAAAATGTATGAGATACACAATGCCAGAACACAGCATGTTAGAGGCTACTGCCTGGAGCCTGAAAGCTCACAGCATTTTACATACTGCCCTGGACAGTCTCCAAGATGTGTTTTGACATATGTTCAATTTTTTCATACTCAACTCTCCTTGATAAGAAAGAGTCGACTTTTGGAGGTAGTTTTTTCTTTGTTATCAAGTAGGTAAAGACTCCTGACTTTTTTTTTCTAACTGTAGGAAGAGAATGAAAGGTGCAATTTTTAATTTAGACAAAATAGATCGCGAAAGAACTCTCTAGCATCTTCCCTGTTTGTAAACTGTCACCCATTTAGTTCTCATAGATGACTTCTATGTCTATAAATCTTACAAATTTACACTCGCTGTGTGTTTATCAGTGAGGATATTAAAACCTAGAAAGGTTGGGGACTTTGTCAAGATCACAGATTTTTGGTGGCAGTCTACAGGGGAAAATAAGCCTTATTTCTTCTTTACTAATCTAGTCTTTCTACAACATTGTGCTAAAATAAATGAATCAGTGTTTATTATCTACTTAGTACCTATCATTGTGCTAAATATTAGACATGGATCTCACCAGGAAGCTTGCAATCCTTTTTGGAAAATTAAGTTTTCACACATGAAATTATCATCAAATCATGATAACCTCATTAAATCATGACAATTGGAGTGGGAAGGTATAATGTCGTTTAATCATGACAAATTGGAGTGGCAAGTACATAATTAGTTACATGTTGCAGATGAGAGAACAGACACAAACACATTATATTATTTGATGAAGGTCACAAAGCTAGTAAATCATGGTGCTGAGATTAAAATCCAAGCCCCACGGTGGAGCCCAAATACTTAGCCCTGCTGTTTCTAGATGGCTGGCGTAAAGTAAGGTGAGAGACCGGGAGGTATGAGTCCAAGGTGGAGTTGGAGAAACGGCATCAGGGCACAAGACTTAAGCAGAGTCTTGGTGGTAGAAAGGATTTTAGATAGGGAGCAGAGCAGAGGAACGTATTTTATGCTGGAAGAATAAACCGATGAAGGGAAATGTGGAGGTTGATCTTATACAACAGTCACTGGGCAAGGCAAATAAACTAAAAAATAATACCTCAATTATATAAACAATGCATTAATAATTGGGAATAATGCATGTCAGACACACCTGTGCATTTCTGCTTAGGGATGTGAACGTCTATTCAACTTCTCTCATTACTTATCAACTCAAGTGGAATTCATTCAAAGTAACAACATGTAAGGATCTCAGGGGTTGTTGGTCAACTTTCTGTCTCTCTGAGAGAACATATGGAAATGAGCTGTGTTTCTTGTCTGTGTGGCTGATGTGACCTCACCATATGGACAGATTTACTCAGGATAAAGAAAGGAATTTTCTTGAATTTCACATATTCTGAGTCCTGTCAGAGGAAGACTCTAATTGACAGGATTTCTCTAAGAATAGATGCCCTTTTGCCGTTCCAGAAACATTTCATTCTCTAGAGAGAAGGTCAAAAATATTCTCTCTCACTAGTGAATAGGTTTTATGTTGACAACTTCTGATGTCAGTGGGGATCTATTAAATTAGTTTCCATGCAACTCTGCATATTTCAAAACAGAACACAAGGTGGACACTCCAGAGAGGTGTGCTCTGAGAAAAGCTAACATTCTAACCGATGCTGTAAACTTGTTCTACAGTCCTACTTCATTGTAGGGGTTACCTTTTCAAAGTGCTCATTTGAGCTGAAACTACTGTGCTGTCTTCTCCTTGCCATGCATCACACAGCTTATGTGACTCTTTCAGACAATGAGGTCAGTAAGGATTTTCTGCATTCTTGAAGCCTAGGAGCTCACTTTCTACCCTGTATTCTCCATATAGAGACTTTTGAAATTTAAACATAGTGCCTTACTGTCTATGAGAATGACACAAGATACCTACATAGGTAAACAATATATACAAATACAAAAAATAAAGTAATAAATTACCACAGATTTTTTTAAAGTAACCACTGTTAATATATGAGTTTTGAGGCAGTGCTTTGCTACCTAAATAGATTGGTGGATAGATAAATATAAATAACTTTATACAAGCAAACGGTACTATGCATGCTTTTACAAAATAGAATTAGCATATTTAGTTTGATTGCACTTAGAGAAAAAGTAGTCATGGTAAAAGGGCTGAAATCTTCAACTTCCAGATAATTTTCTTTAGCCACAGAGCTGCTACTTCTATAAAATCTTCCTGGACTTAGAATATGTGAAAAACATGAAGAAATTGAAATCATGTTATATTTTTAAACTACATTATTCAATTCCAATTAGTAGAAATTAAAGGGTATCTAAAAGATGAGGACATCAGTGCTTTTATACATAGTATTTTTAATTGAGTTTTTAATTTGTATTCAAAACATTTACATTCTGTTCTATAATCATAATTTCCATAAGTGTATAATATATATCATATAGTTAAAATAATTAATGTTTTTCTATCAGCTTCTCAGTTCTTATGTTCTCATTTTTTATTTAGCTATGACTTAAGTGAATGTCATTATCTCCTCCTCCCACCTGCCTGCAAGGGGCTTACATATACTCTGTTCCCTGAGATTTCTTTTATTTTGAGAATAATTGCTTATTGCCTTTCTATACTTAGAGTGAATCGTATTCTTGGATCAGTTTCTTGGTAGACGCTACATCATTGTCTTCCAATATGAAGTGTTGCTGTGTGTCTTCTCACAGCTTAGCCTCTCCATATTATTTACACAATATTTGTCATGTTAGCTGAACTCTAATTTCATAAGTCTTTTGAAAATATCGTTCCTGAAAGCATCAATTATCATTCTGTTTGGGCCAGTTGCTCTCCAGGACTTCTTCAGGATCTTTTCAGCACCACCCCAAGACTTCTTTTGCTGGCATCCTTTGCAGTTCTGTGCTGGGTCCCTAATGAGTGACTCTCATGTCATTGTTTTTATTTGTAGTATTCCTGTATTTAGGCCAACCCTATTCCGCAGTGCTTAACTAAAAGAGTATATAAAAAGTGAAGGCATCACAATGCCTATCTTTTAGGTCACACTACTCCAATTCCAACTGGCTTCTCCTGTACCTAGGGCACCATGTGGTCATTGTAGTCCTCTCCTTCACTTCTGTCTGGATATGCTTATCGTTTTTATCTTGTTTGGATCTCTTTGTTGTTGTTGTTCCATTTTATACTGGTTTTGGATTTATTTCCTCATTTTGATGGAGAATGTCATCCAGCAACTTCCTGAGAAATTCCTTCAGGCATTTATCATTTTCTTTTGGTTTCAGTTTGAGTGTCAATAAAATCCACTCATTCTGATTCTTGGTCATTAGTGCATGACTTACTTTTTAAAACTTCGTGGTATCTATTTCCCGTATTTCTAGCATTCCAAAATTTCACAGTCATTTTCTATTGGTGAAAACAATTATTTAAGAATTTTTCTTCTTTTTCTGTTGTTCTCTTTTAAGGAAATGTTACCTACTATTCAAACATTGGACTTTCTGGAGTAGTTATCCAGTTTTCCCACCTTTGCTCTGCTCTTCTTTTTGCTCTATTTTAGGAAAACTCTTCAATCATGTTTACAACTCCTTCCATAATTAAAAGGGATTTTTTAAATGAGCACTGTCATGTTTTCATTTCTAAAGCTCTTTATTGACTTATCAGTATTCCTGTTTTGTTTCGTCCTGTTCTTGTTTCATGAATACAGTTGCTTTTATTTGTGAATGATGTAAATAGAGTTTTTTAAAAAAGTTTTCTTCCCTCTGTATTATGTCTTCTTTCTGAAAGTCACTTTCATTCTGTTTGCTTCTTTCAGCCTCTATATCCTATATGAGAAGTTTAATCACAAGTCTAGAAGTTCTCAGCTAACAATTAAGATATGTATGTGTGTGAGGGGGATTAAAAGGCTAATTAAAAATGTTACACGCGGAGAGAGATCCAAGATGGCCGATTAACAACAGCTCAGGGTTGTAGTTCCCAGTGAAAGCGCAGAGAGCGAGTGGACGCCGCACTTTCAGACGAATTCTTGTTGCCCACAGACTAGGAGATTCCCAGCGGAGGAGCCACACGGGTCGCCAGCGCGACTTTTTTGGCCGGCGCGGCTATTTTGCCCGCGCCCCAGCACGGCGCTTCTCGGCGCGGAGTATACGGGACGACTCCGGCTCGGCTGGTCCCGTCCCCACAAGGAGAACAGCAATTGGAAGCGCTGAGGACTGAGAGTTTCACAGTAAGAACAGCTGAACCGGGAAGGTCCAGCT